>JAJOOS010023184.1:0-20261 GCA_029582725.1 Solanum chiquidenum | reverse complement strand
GAAGGTTACAATCTTTATAAAATCTTTAAGAAAAGATATGTAATCCCCTGATTCTTCTCTTCGATGATGTTCTTGATTTGATGGAATACTTGCGGCTCAACTTTTGGAGCGAAGACTTCTTTGTACTTGCGGCTCATCACTTGGAGCGAAGACTTCTTTCTATGCGGAAGACTTGTCGATCACCACTGAAGAGCAAGGATTCTCTATGTATTTCTATGTGTCTTCTTCTTTTTCTTCCTCCTTTCTTTTGGTCTTATGAAGACCTCTTTATATAGGCTTGAGCTAGGGTTTTAGGGGTGTTTTCGTCCAAACAATTTTGGTCCTTGGGCTTGAAGAGCATGAGTTGGGCTCGTCTTGTCAACTTAATGGACTGGTCCAAATGTAATTTGGACTTGATTTAAGTCATATAATTTTGACTTAAATACTAATCCAATTTTATTAACCAGTAATTTGACTGGTCAACATATCATGAATTTAAGATTTAATCCAAATTTAGTATGGATTTATCAATAAAATTTCATTGTCTACAACTATAATTCTAAATAAATAATTTTTAGGAACCAAATTATGGAATATTATTGGTTTTACGGAAAAGGGCTTAAAATACTCTCGAACAATTGAAAATGGTACAAAACTATCCTCCATCCACCTATTGGCTCCCAAATACCCCTGACATCCACCTATTGGCTCCCAAATACCCTTCCATCCACCTTTGGGTCTAATATTGACCACTTTTATAGCGGATTATCATTTAAATCATTTATTTAAATATGTGGCGGCCAGAAGTTACAATTTAATTACTTAAATTAGTTTATAAACTCACTCTTTACTAATTATACCCGACCCAAATTGACTGCATTCGACTCAAGTTAATTATACCAGACCAAATTAATTACACCCGCCCCAAATTATATTTACTCTATCGATTAAAACAAATACACCCTTCATTCCCAACATTTACTTCCTCTTCCAACCTTACTTCCCCAATATATTCGCTTACAATTTCGAAAAATATTACCTAAATTCACTCATGTATCATCATAAAAAATCATTAGTGTTTTGGTGATTTTTTTTATGGTGATACACGTGTGTATTTAGGTCGTGTTTTTTGAGATTGTAGGCGAATATATTGGGGAAGAAGGTTGGAAGATGAAGTGAAATATTGGGAATGAAGGGTGTATTTGTTTTAATTGGTGGGGTAAATGTAATTTGGGATGCGTGTAATTATTTAATTTGGGTCGGATATAATTAATAATGGGTGAGTTTGTAAATTAATTTAAGTTATTAAATTGTATCCAATAGATGGTCGACACGTAGTTAAAAAATTATTTAAATGACAATCTGTTATAAAAGTGGTCAATATTGTACCCAAAGGTGGATGACATGGGTATTTGGGAGCCAATAGGTGTATGTCAGGGGTATTTGGGAGCCAATAGGTGGATGAAGGGTAGTTTTGTACCATTTTCAATAGTTTAAGAGTATTTTAGGCCCTTTTCCGTTGTTTTAAAAAACTATCACAATTTTCAACATAACTTCAAAAATTTATATCTCATTCGTTTCAAATCTATTTTACTTGACTAATTTAGGAATGAGAAGTCTAAACGAGTAGATTTGAAAATATATGGTTCATGTAAAAAGTCAAAATAAATTATTTCCATAAATCAAATTTTACGGATACTGTTTTTTTTCCATTAAAATTGTCACAATTTCAGCTAAATTCAAAAATTCATATCCCTCATTCCCATTTTATGTGGAACACTTTTATTTTTAGTCCTGTAACACCTCAAAAATTTCTAAGCTAAGACCCGAATCATTCTATAACACCTCGCAACTCTATTCTTAAAATTTGAATCGTTCGTGTAAGACCTCGAACTTCAAAAAAACCTAAAGAGGGCTAACATGCAAGTCCACGAACCCAAAATGGACCATGGACCCTTCACGGAACCCTAAGCAGCCCATTTAGGGATCCACAACCCGTTTAGGGGAGGTAGCCCAACCGTCCAGGGCTGCTAGGATTTGAGTCACCTAGACGGGACTCTAGACGGCCCGTGGTGACTTGTACGACCCGTTTAGGGGTCCTTACATGTCACCCGTCAGTTGTTAAGTTAAGTTCAATTTTTTGAATGTGGGATTGATTTTGGATATGAATTAAGGTCACTATAATCCCCTAGCACAAAGTTGAGTTGAAAGCTTTCTTACCGATTGAGTTTCAATATGAGATTTTACTTGGGTCAACTTCAAATGATCATTTGTCTCAGCACATAACGAATTAGGTGTTCCATGACCTATTAAATTAAAGATCTACGAGTCTTCTTGCCAAAGACACCAAGTTTGCTTCATTTCAAATTTGGAGTAAAATGTTATGCTCGTTTTAGTAAGGCCCTATCATACAATCAAAGTTTTAAGGATGTCAATACGGTCGGTGAAGTGTTTCACGGACTGTAGCGCTAAATGATCCGTAAAGCTTTCCTTTTAAGGTACTCCGCCATTTTTTAAGTTGGGGTCATTTTGGTTTTTCCCCTATGTCATTTTAATCCCTATTTTAAGCCTAAACCATGACATTTTCATCTAGTTAAGGGATTAGAAATTGTTAATACGTTCTTTTTTACGGTCATTAACACTTCATGTCATTAGAGCAAGGTTTCGAGAGGAGAAAAGATAGGGTTTTGAGCGTTCTTCGAATTTCGTCGATTTCGCTAAGAACTTGTTCTCCCATGTATGTAGGGCTATCGTAGTGTTTGATTAGTTCATCCTCACGTCCTACATCTACTTTTAAATCAGTAAAATAGTAATCCAGGGTTCTATCCTTAGATTTGAGTATTCTAGAGATGAGTTGATGTTGAGTTCTGAGTTCTTGAGTTCCTGATTCTTTTTTAAATTATATTCCTAATTATTGAATTGTTATATGTTATGCATTGAGATTCTTGAGTTGATTCGTTCATGTGTATATTTCAGCATGAACCCTATTAATTAAGTATTATTGAGATGAGTAGTAACGGTGTATTCTGAGTATTGAGTTTTTCTATATTTTTGTTGATATCCTTGAGTTGAGTTGTTCATGTCTATATTTCAACATGAACCCTATTTTGAGATATAAATTTTGAGAATCTTTTAAAGTCAACATTTTTGTCTTAAACTGAGTTTTTGAGAAAGTAAAAAGGAGTTTGAGAAAGTGTTTTAACCAAGATTTGAGTAAGAGTATATCCCAAATGTTTCATTTTTACATGCTTAAAAAAAGTATTATTTTGAGAAAAGTAAAAGAGTTTGCAGAAAGATTGAGTACAGAGCAGTTACCTCTTAAAGAGGCCTTTTTGAGTAATTATCTTAACCTAGAGAAAGTATTTTTACATTGAGTAAAGAGAAAACTTGTTTTCTAAATGAGCAACGAGTTTAGAGATATTTCAGAGCAGCTACCTCTTTTAAGAGGATAGTTTAAGAAATTATTTCAAACCAGAGAAAGAGTGTGTTTTATACATTTGAACATGAATGTATATATTATTGGGAGTAGTATTGAGCACCGATTAGGGGATGAATTCAGACAACTCAAAATCCTCATAATGTCTTGCCAACATGGGTAAATGATCATACTTTTTAGATGAATCATTATTTCTTAGTGGATCCACTTAGTTGAGAGGTCCTATACCCCGATACATTATAGAATAGTTCTGATATCGTGGGAGACACTATATCAATATGTAGCTCATAGTGATGATTGTCGGTTAGAGAATCTCCCAATAGAGTTAAAGTGTATTCTAATATATCACTTTAATTTTCCTAGGTAATCTCCTCCAGACTTATCTCATTTAAATAGGTTGAGTCAGTTTACATGAGCGATCCATAATTTAGATTTATCGGACAATGTATACTCATTTAGCGAATATGATATACACAAAGTCCAAATGCAAGCAATCTAGTTCGAATGAATTGCTAAGTCCATAACTATATCACCACAAAAAATGTGGTATAATGGATGAAGCTATTTTTTTTTCTTAGGCAGATGTCTCAGATTCGAGCCATGGGTATGAAAAATCCTTGGTAGTTCCTCCCAAACTGATCCCTACATGGTGTAAATCCGGATTAATTACGCTCCAATATAAATACCAAATACCAAATAGGAACCAAAAAAGAATCTATAACTATATCCAACTTTGCTCTGATGTTTGTAAGAAAATAAATTAACACATACATATATAAAAATGGAAGTAATTTTTATTTTCTTAAAGTATGTGATCATCATGTCTTCGACACTAAATTTTGAATATTCCACAACACAAACTATGTAATCATCACATCTTCGACACTAAGTTTTAAATATTCCACAACACTAAAAGGGTGGATTAATGATCCAAATATGATTTGTTGAACTAACAAGAAAGAGAAACCAAGTTTGGTTCAATAATTAGTTAGCCGTTAATTCATTGGTTGCCAATTATGTTGGTTCATCTAATTTAGATACTTAATCATATCTGATATATTTACATCAAATATAACAAGTTAATCTTAAGGTAAAAGAGCCTGAAAAATACTTCAACTTTAGCAGAAATTGATATTACGATACCAAACTTTATAGATGACATTTTACCCCCTACACTATTTAATAGTGTATTTTAAAGGTATATATGTGCCCACGTGGACACATTACTATTTATAATGATACAATACTTATGATGTCCACGTGGGCACATATATACCTTTAAAATACACTATTAAATAGTGCAGAGGGGTAAAAGGTCCTTTCCAAAGTTCGGTATTGTAACAACAATTTCGATCAAAGTACGAATATATTTCAAACCTTTTTCTCTAATCTTAATTATTAAAAATTAAAGATAAAATACATATTATCTTAATTATACGTGTACCAAACACCGAATAAAAAAAATTCTTAAATCAACCAACTTTAGTATCTTTTCTAATCTTAGCTAGTATTAGGCAAGAGGGCCAGATGAGGACCCCTTCTCCATCACATGTGACAACGAATCTTAAGAACTTAAAAATATTAGTATTTTTCTATTGAAATTTACACCGAAAACTGTTTGTGGTTATTCTTATAGATTTTTTTTATTGGATCAGTATGAAAAGAAAAAAATATGTAATTGTTTCATATGAAAAAATTAGGAAGCTTCCCACTATTTAAGTGAGAATGTATTTCAAGTTTTCATGATTCAGGGGTATACCCTAGCTGTAGCATGGCGTACTTGACCCCAAAGGGGTCTCATACAATCCCTTAGCATATCATAACATAAGATAATATAAAATGATGCGGAAATTTTAAAAGTTTTCTTCACAATCGAAGTCTTTTATAAAAGCAAGTGGAAGTCTAGACTTGTCTCAATATAGTCATCTATTACAATAGTTCAAATGAAAAGGGACACAGCCCATACAAACATAGTCTGAAAGTGAAAACTACTAGAAATGAAACTCAAAGTGAAACTCCCATCCTCGAATCATGAGGACTCACCACAAGCAAGGAGAATAGTCGAATCCAAGCTTGAATCAAACGAAGATCACCTCAAACACCGGACCCTACACTTTGTGGAAAAATTTAGAGAAATATGGGTTAGTAAAAAATGCACTAAGTATGATAGCCATGCATAAAAACCTTGAAAACATGCTAAAAAGAACATTTTAGTTGAATGCATGCACTTTTGCTAAGTTAAACCATCATTTTGAAGATAGTGTAAAAACACAAGTCATAAGCATAAGAGACATCATACTAAGACATTGGCTATAACATGGTAGGCAATAATCATAACTAGTGAGCATAAGAGATATCATCATTGACATAGGCATAATCAATGAAATCTAGTTCAACATAACATAAGAGAAACATTTCATGAACCACCTCAAGGCAAGCTTGTGCCATGCATAGATAAGATCCCATAATCCCACCCATGCTAAGCAAGTCACTTTAGGTCCTCATTCATGTTTATCATCTTTTGATCTCATTCTTAGCTTACTTCTCATAGACAAGGGAACATTCACTTTTAGTCAATCATATCAAGGAAAACAACTCATGGCAACAATCCAAGTTAAACATACATCATTACAAGTAGTCTTCCCATCAAATGCACTTGCCATATAGTCATAAGCATATTCATTACCTACATCATCATAACATAAGAGGAACACACCATAACTACCCTCCAAGCCTACTTGTGCAATGCATGAATAAGATCTCATACAATTACCCACACTAAGTAAAGCTTCTTAAGTAGCCATAGTTCATACTAGACTTGACCTTGTGGAAATTAGCCTTAACCGACATAGACCATGTGAGCTTAACATGGAATCTGGTGTTACCCACACCGAAAAGGGTTGCTCTCCTTGCCTAAGGTAGAACCATTAACTTAGCATTAGGTGGAACCAATAGCTAAATCACCTACGAGGGAACATAGTTATGAGACAAGAAGATGTTACTAGATACCCGGCCTCAACTCTCGTGAGGGCATCCATCTCAAGAGATTGCTCCTATAAACCCAGGCCCAACTCACGTGAGGGCTTTCATCTCATATCAATATCCACTTGGTGCTAAACATAATTCCCATGGAATACTTTACTAAGTCATAACTTGCTTCATGTCTTATGGAAGGATGTACTAGACAATCAATCCAAAAGAGTTCATTAGGATAACTCTTAGATCATGCGTGAGAATAACCTTTCACCGTCCGTGTCTTTATTAAACATTAAATTCAATTAGGTGAGAAAACCTTTCAACCTAGAATCATCATTATGTGAGAAAACCTTTCACATCATGTTCATTATGTGTTCATGAGAATAGCCCTTCAATAATCACAACATCATTATCATAATCAGACATAGGTGTGTAAATGAGAATAACCTTTCAACCACACACAACAAGAACATAATCACTTTACTCTCAAAGTATTCTTAAAACACATACATAAATCTCATTATCATTCATAATTCTCATACTTTCACCCTTCAAGGATCCAGGATCATATTCAATCAACACATCTAGAATTACTACATTAGACATGCATAACATGATTCAAATAATCAATTCACTACATTCCCAATTCTATAATATTCTACTTGCATCAATCAATACCCAAACTTTGAGATCCAATTTTGGAAAATAGGGGAATTCATGTATTCCTGGGGAATTCAACATAAAACCATATAAAATCTTCAATATATCCATAATAAACCATAATTCAATCATTAAAACGAATTTGAAAGGAATCCATGAGGTTGAAGTCAAACCCTAACTTTTTGGGGAAATCTCTATCTTTGAAATTGAGTTTGAAGGGACTCCATGGATGAAGGAATACCATACCTTAGTTATGATTCTCCAAAGAAATTGAGTGAAAAATCCTTCTTCTTCTTCTTCCTAGCTTGATTTCCTTTTTCTTCTTCCTTCTTCTTCTTCTTCCTTGGAGTTCTAGAGAGTGGATTTTGGGGGAAGTTGGTTTTGATTTGGGAATTTGGAAATTATGATTTGGATGACTTAGTTTAGGGACTTAAAAGCCTTATATAGGTGTTTAAAAATAGACTAAAACGACCTCACTTCATATTAATTAAAAATAGAAAACCCCAAAACACCCCTAGACTTAACCACCAAAAGGCAATTTCCAGGCCTCACCCACGACCCTCACTGACGGACCGTGGTTGGACCCATGGCCCGTGCCGGTGAGGCATGGGTTGAGATACTGGAACTCCTCACTTGGCCCCTTGACGCACGAGACCAGACCACGTGTAACATCTCGCTAATTGAAAGAATTAAAATTGAAAACAGTCATTTTAGGAAAGAATGAAAAATTTGGAATTTTGACAAAATTTAAGCGAAGTATGAGTTTTGGGTCAAATTCAAAATGACCATAACTCCTAGATCAAGATGAATTAGGTGTTCTGAAAGATATCGTAGGAAAGATCTTTGAATTATCTTTCCAACGCCTTTGAGTTTGTGCAATTTCAAGTTCGTATGAGTGAGATATGGTCATTTAAAGTTGGGTTGTTCAAATAAGGAAAGTCTAAATCGGATTTTGAAAAGGTATTTTGGTCTTTACTATACCTAATTAAATAAATTCGTTTATGATAATTGCATAGGGGTCTAAACTGAACTTGGTCAGTTTATGCTTTTGAAAATTAAGTTAGGATTTTGAGAGAAGAGAAAATAAGAGGAGAAATAAAGAGAAGGAGCAAGAATCATCAAGTTCTTCAAGAATCACTTGTGGATTTCGTCAAGGGGTGATCCCTACGAGGTATGTGAGGCTTTCATAACGTTGGGTTCATTTACCCACATGCCAAACATGTTTATTTCAGCATGAATTCGTCCTAAAAGGGTTGAAAGTTTGATATTCTTGATATGTATTCTTGAATTTGATATCGTTCTTGAATTGGGCTGAGATTGAGAAGTTTATGAGATCATTACGTCGAATTATAGAGTTCTTTTGAGTTAGGTTCTTAGGTACATTTGATGGGTATCTTAATCTAAAGAGAAGTTGAGAAAAAGAACTGAGTTTAGGTGAATTGGGGCTGGAAAATGAAGAAGGAAAATTGTCGTGCTAATCTGGGTACTTGGTCCGCATCGCACACGTGTTCCTCAGATTGGAAAAAAATCCTCCTCACATCGCGGAGCGGTCACGGACCGTTCTGCCTCAAAAATTATTTTCGCGAACAAAAATTTAAATATATCTCTGCATCGCGGACTAGTCTCCAGACAGTGATTTCTTGATCTTTTCTCGTGTTTAACTATCTAAAAACACTCATAAACATCATGCGATCGTTGCTATCACAAATTACAATCCTTGAATCCATAATTCAATTCAAGGAAAGTTAAGAGTCAAGTTAAGAGAAATTCATACAGTTTTCCAAAAGTCTTTTACAAACGTTTTAACTTTGTTTTAAGACTGAAGCTTTGAGTTGAGTAAAGAGTAAGAGAAAAGTTCATTTCTTCAAAGATTATACAGGAACTAAGTATTCCCAAGAGTTAAAAATATTTTCACATTTGAGCAAGAAAGGGAACACCGATTCCAAGAGATCTTTTAAGCTAAGTTTTGAGTAATTATCTCAAACCAAAGAAATAAGTTTTGTTTTTAAAACATATGAGCTGAGTATATTTTGGGAGTAGTATTGAGCACCGATATGGGGACCGCGAGTTCATAATAAATCAAGTCTCTATAAATTATGTAGCCATCATGGGTAGAAAGGATCATACTTTTTAGATGACTCCTTAGTGCTTTTTACCATAGGCTAGTGGATCCACTTAGTTAAGGTGTTCTATATGACGTCAAAGTATAGGACAGTTCTGACAGCGTGGGTAAGACGTTGTATCACCACTTAGGCTCATAGTGGTGGTTGTCGGTTAAAGAAATTCCCACAGTATTATATTACTTTACAAGTAAACTGAGCTGTTATTGCATTTCTTTAACAAATTGAGTTGCTACTATTATTTTAAATGCTTTGTATAACTGCACCATTATTGTTGTTTACTTTGCATTTGAGTTAAGATATTCATGAGTTGAGTAAAGCCAAGGTAAGTGTTTCTTTTAGACTCCCTTCAAGCTTATGTTATGTTTAGTTTTCCGCTCGCATACTCGTACATTCAATGTACTGATGCCATTTGGCATGCATCGTTGTTATGATGCAGACACATGTAACCAGGATTAGCATCCGGCACCTCGTTGATCTAGTTGAGCATTTAGAGTCAGTTGGTGAGCCTCATTGCTTTCCGAAGGGCTCCTTTTTATCTTTTGCTTTTAGCATTTCATTTGTTAGTATGACTGGGGGGTCTTGTCCCGACATCCCTTCTTATTTTAGAAGCTTCATAGATAGTCAGTAGTTCAGTTGTCTTTACATTATTATTTTATATGTTAAGACTTGAGTTGCTATTTTGGCCAAGTTGAATGTTTGACCTTTAAACGTTCTATGTTATTTTATTAAACTGTTGAGTAGAAGTGCATTTGATCATTGTAAAAATGCTTAGAGTCTTCCGTTGAGTAAGTAAGCCAGGTCAATGGTTTGCTTGAGACCAACAATGATTCTCGAGTAGTGCCAGTCCCTCCCAGGGTGTAGGCTCGATGTGTGACAAACTTGGTATCAAAGCCCAGAGTTCAAGAGTCCTAGGGATTTTATGAAGCCGTGTCTGTAGAGTCCTAGTTATCAGTATGAAGTGCGCCACATCTATAATTAGGGGGTTGCAATACTAAGGAATGTTCTCACTTCTTTCATCCTCATTTCGTGCGTTAGAGTTTTATCTCTAAAAAGTTTCTTCTAACTCATGATTGCGCGTGCTTTTCAGTTAGTAATGCCTCTACGAAGAGTTGTTAGAGGACGTTCTGCTAGGCATAACGTTGAGGAGCAAAGGGTACCTAATGCACCTGAAGTGCAACCCCAAGGAGAAGTTACCAATGCTGAGTTCAGAGAAGCGATAAGGATGCTAAGTCAAGCTGTGACTAACCAGGTTAGGAAACAAAGAGGGGATCGACAAGAAGAGGCTGAAACTTCAAGGATCCGTGAATTCTTGAGGATGAACCCTCCAAGTTTCACTGGTTCAAGCATTACTGACGATTCAGAGAACTTTATTGAGGAACTGTAAAAAGTATTTGATGTTATGCACGTTGCCGATACTGAGCGAGTTGAACTAGCTGCATATCAATTGAAGAATGTTGCTAGGACTTGGTTTGACCAGTAGAAGAAGGTAAGAGCTGAGGGAGCACCACCTGCGAGTTAGGCTTGTTTTGAGGAGGCTTTCTTGGGATGTTTCTTTCCCCGAGAATTGAAAGAGGCTAAGGTACGGGAATTTCTCACACTTAAGCAGGATTCTTTGAGCGTTCGTGAGTATGGGTTGAAGTTCACCCAACTATCCCGTTATGCTCCAGAGATAGGTGCAGATATGAGGAGTAGAATGAGTTTGTTTGTTGTTGGGCTGTCTCGCCTGTCGAGTAAGGAAGGTAAGGTTGCAATGCTAATAGATGACATGGATATATTAAGGTTGATAGTCTATGTACAACAGGTTAAGAAAGAGAAGTTTAGTGATATGAAGGAGTTTAGAAACAAGAAACTGAAGACAGGAAATGAGTCCGGGCAGCAAAGAAGTAATGTGAACCATTCATCCTTTCAACAAAAGCAAAAGGGACCTGCTCCATCATCTGCTAGTGCACATGCACCTAGAAACAAAGGTGAGTACAAAAGTCATAATTCACAACACTTCAGGGCTAGACCTGCCTAATCTAATGGTAGTGTGGCACAAGAAGGTAACTGGGCTCCTGCATGTGCTAAGTGTGGTGGAACCCACCCAGGTAAATGTCGCGATGGCTCCACAGGTTATTTCAAGTGTGGACAAGAGGGTCACTTCATGAAAAAGTGCCTTAAGAATCGGCAAGGTAATGGGAATCATGGCAACAAAGACCAATCTTCATCAGTTGCTCCACCAGACAGGGCTGCACCTAGAGGAGCTACTTCCGGTACTGGTGGAGGTGCAAACCGCCTTTATGCGATCACTAGTCGTCAAGAGCAAGAAAATTCTCCAGATTTTGTCACTCTTGATGTTTATGCTTTGCTAGACCCAGGAGCAAGTTTATCTTTTGTGACTCCTTATGTTGCAAATAATTTTGATATTCTTCCTGAGAAACTTTGTGAACCCTTTTGTGTTTCTACATCTGCTGGGGAGTCTATTCTAGCTGAGCGAGTATATCGTGATTGTGTCATTTCCATTAATTGCAAGAACACCATGTCTAATTTAGTTGAGTTAGACATGGTAGATTTCGATGTCATTCCTGGTATGGACTGGCTTTATGCCTGTTATGCCTCCATTGATTGAAGAACTCGAGTTGTTAGGTTTCAAATTCCTAATGAGCCAGTTATAGAGTGGAAGAGTAGTTCAGCAGTGCCTAAGGGTCGTTTTATTTCGTACCTAAAAGCAAGAAAGTTAGTTACCAAAGGTTGTGTCTATCACTTGGTCCGAGTTAATGACTCTAGTGTTGATATACCTCTTATTCAGTCAGTTTCAGTAGTAAAAGAGTTTCCAGAAGTCTTTCCTGATAATCTTCTCGGAGTCCCTCCTGAGAGAGAAATTGACTTTCGTATAGACATTCTTCCAAATACTCATCCTATATATATTCCTCCATATAGAAAGGCACCAACAGAGTTGAAAGAGCTAAAAGAGCAGTTGAAAGATCTCATTGATAAGGGCGTTATTCGGCCAAGTGTCTCACCTTGGGGAGCTTCAGTCTTATTTATGAGAAAGAGAGATGGTTCCCTTAGGATATGTTTAGATTATCGTCAGTTGAACAAGGTTACCATCAAGAATAAGTATCCTCTTCCAAGGATTGATGATATTTTCGATCAGCTCCAGGGTGCTACCTGTTTCTCTAAGATAGACCTCAGATCAAGCTACCATCAGTTGAGGGTAAGGGAATGTGATATTCCAAAGACAACATTCAGGACTCGTTAAGGTCATTATGAGTTCTTAGTTATGTCCTTTTGTTTGACCAATGCACCTGCAACATTCATGGACCTTATGAATATAGTATTCAAACCTTATTTAGATATGTTTGTTATCGTATTCATTAATGACATACTAATCTATTCAAGGAATGAAGAAGATCATGTTAGTCATCTCAGAATAGTTCTCCAAACTCTAAAGGATAGAGAGTTATATGCCAAGTTCTCTAAGTGTGAGTTTTGGCTTGAGTCTATGGCATTCTTAGGCCACATTGTGTCTAGAGAAGGAATTAAAGTTAATACTCAGAAAATAGAGGCAGTGAAGAATTGGCCTAGACCCACATCTCCAACTGATATTAGGAGTTTCTTGAGTTTGGTTGGCTATTATAGAATGTTCATAGATGGGTTCTCATCTATTTCATCCCCTTTGACCAATTTAACTCAGAAGACACTGAAGTTTCAATGGTCTAAAACTTGTGAGAAAAACTTTTAGGAATTGAAAAAGAGGTTAAATACTTCCCCAGTGTTGACTTTACCATAAGGTACTCAATGTTTTGTGGTATATTGTGATGCGTCTAGTGTTGGGTTGGGTTGTGTGTTAATGCAGAATGGCAAGGTTGCCTCCAGATAGTTGAAAGTTCATGAGAAGAATTACCCAACCCATGATCTAGAGTTGGCTGCTGTAGTGTTTGCTTTGAAAATATGACGTCAAAATTTGTATGATGTTCATGTTGATGTATTCACTGATCACAAGAGTCTTCAGTATGTATTTAGTCAGAAAGAACTTCATCTCAGACAAATGAGGTGGTTAGAATTACTCAAGGATTAGGACATGAGTATTCTTTATTACCCAGGTAAGGCTAATGTTATTGCTGATGACTTGAGCAGGTTGTTTATAGGTAGTACCGCCCATTTTGAGGAAGATAAAAAAGAGTTAGCGAAAGATGTGCACAGACTTGCACGCTTGAGAGTCCGACTAATGGATTCCTCAGAAGGAGGAGTAGTGGTGATGAATGGGGCTGAATCATCATTAGTGTTAGAAGTAAAAGAGAAACAAGACCAAGATCATATTTTGCTTGAATCGAAGGCAAATGTTCATAAGCAAAAGTATTAGCTTTTGAGCAAGGGGGAGATGACGTATTAAGGTATCAAGGTAGATTGTGTGTACCAAGGGTGGATGAATTCCAAGAGAGGATCATGGAGGAAGCTCATAGCTCCAGATATTCCATTCATCCGGGTTCCACAAAGATGTATCGTGATTTGAGAGAAGTTTATTGGTGGAGTAGTATGAAGAAGGGCATTGCAGAGTTTGTGGCCAAGTGTCCGAATTGCCAACAAGTTAAAGTAGAGCACCAAAGGTGCGGTGGTATGGATCAGAATATAGAACTTCCAGAATGGAAGTGGGAGATGATCAATATGGATTTCATCACAGGTTTGCCACGGTCTCGTAGGCAACATGATTCTATTTGGGTGATTGTTGATAGAACGACATAATCAACCCACATTTTGCCGGTAAAGACTACCCATACAACAGAGGACCATGCCAAATTGTACATTCAAGAGATAGTCAGACTTCATGGGGTGCCGGTGCTAGTTTTGATTATTTCAGACAGAGGTGCACAATTTACTGCAGAGTTTTGGAAGTCATTCCTGAAATGCTTGGGTTCAAAAGTGAACTTGAGTACGGTTTTTCATCCTCAGACAGATGGTCAAGCAGAGCACATTATTCAGACCTTAAAGGATATGTTGAGGGCTTGTGTGATTGATTTCAAAGGTAATTGGGATGATCACCTACCTCTTATTGAATTTATTTACAACAATAGTTACCAATCTAGCATCCAAATGACTCATTATGAAGCTTTTTATGGGAGAAGATGCAGATTTCTTATTGGATGATTTGAAGTGGGTGAAACAGGATTGATAGGACCAGATTTAGTTCATCAAGCAATAGAGAAGGTGAAGGTTATTCAAGAGAGGTTGAAAATAGCGCATAGTCGTCAGAAATCCTACACTGATGTTAGAAGAATGGAGCTAGAGTTTGAAGTAGATGATTGGGTATACTTGAAAGTTTCACCCATGAAAGGTGTTATGAGGTTTGGTAAGAAGGAGAAGCTTAGTCCTCGGTATATTGGTCCTTACAGAATATCCAAGAGGATTGGCCATGTAGTTTATGAGTTAGAGCTACCACAAGAGTTAGCAGCGGTTCATCCAGTATTTCATGTCTACATGTTGAAAAAGTGTATGGGAGATCCTTCACTTATCATACCAACTGAAGATATTGGAATCAAGGATAACTTATCTTATAAGGAGATTCCTGTTCAGATTCTAGATCACCAAGTTCGCAAGTTGAGAACAAGAGAGGTAGCATCAGTCAAAGTTCTTTGGAGGAATCAGTTTGTTGAGGAAGTTACTTGGGAAGCTGAAGAAGATATGAAGAAGAGGAATCCACGTCTGTTTGAAACCGGAGAAATTCCAGATCAAGGTACTAATTATCTTCTTAGTACTCTTTAATTTATAAGTTGGCATGTTGTATTTGCATTGCTTGTTGGGTGTTTGAGCTGAATGTTAGATGTTACACCCTTAGCCTAGTAAGAGTAACTCATTCGAGGACGAATGTTCTCAAGGGGAGATATTGTAACATCTCGCTAATTGAAAGAACTAGAAAGAGTTAGAATTGGAAATAGTCATTTTAGGAAAGAATGAAAAATCTGGAAATTTGACAAAAATTAAGTGAAGTATGAGTTTTGGGTCAACTTCAAACAACCATAACTCCTAGCACAAGATGAGTTAGGTGTGCTGAAAACTACCGTAGGAAATATCTTTGAATTACCTTTTAAATGCCCCTGAGTTTGTGCGATTTCGAGTTCGTATGAGTAAGATATGCTCATTTGAAGTTGGGCTGTTCAAATAAGGAAAGTCTAAACCGGATTTTGAAAGGGTATTTTGGTTTTTACCATACCCAATTAAATTAATTCGTTTTTCGTAATTACTTAGGGGTCTAAAATGAACTTGGTCACTTTACGCTTTTGAATAAGTCAGGGTTTTGAGAGAAGAGAAAAGAAGAGGAGTAAAGAGGAGAAGGAGCAAGAATCGTTAAGTTCTTCAATAATCGCTTGTGGATTTCGTCAAGGGGTGATCCCTACGAGGTATGTGAGGCTTTAATGACATTGGATTCGTTCACCCATGTGTCAACCATGTTTATTTCAGCGTGGATTCGTCCTAAAAGGGTTGAAAGTTTGATATTCTTGATATGTAATCTTGAATTTGATATCGTTCTTGAATTGGGTTGAGATTAAGAGGTTTCTGAGATCATTACGTCGAATTATAGAGTTGTTTTGAGTTAGGTTCTTAGGTACATTTGCTAGGTATCTGAATTTAAAGAGAAGTTGGGAAAAAGAACCGAGTTTAGGTGAATTGGGGCTAGAAAATGAAGAAGGAAAATTGTCGGGAGAATCTCGGTAAGCGGACTTGTTCCTTAGATTGGAAAAAAATCCCCCTCGCATCACGGAGCGGTCACGGACCGTTCTTCCTCAAAAATTATTTTCGCGAACAAAAATTTAAATACATCTCTGCGTCGCGGACTAGTCTCCAGACAATGATTTCTTGATCTTTTCTCGTGTTTAACTATCTAAAAACACTCATAAACATCATGCGATCATTTCTATCACAAATTACAATCCTTGAATCCATAATTCAATTCAAGGAAAGTTAAGAGTCATGTCAAGGAAAGTTAAGAGTCAAGTTAAGAGAAATTCATAAAGTTTTCCAAAAGTCTTTTACAAACGTTTTAACTTTGTTTTAAGACTGAAGCTTTGAGTTGAGTAAAGAGTAAGAGCAAAGTTCATTTCTTCAAAGATTATATGGGAACTAAGTATTCCCAAGAGTTAAAAATATTTTCACATTTGAGCAAGAAAGGGAACACCGATTCTAAGAGATCTTTTAAGCTAAGTTTTGAGTAATTATCTTAAACCAAAGAAATAAGTTTTGTTTTTAAAATATATGAGCTGAGTATATTTTGGGAGTAGTATTGAGCACCGATATGGGGAACGCGAGTTCATAATAAATCAAGTCTCTATAAATTATGTAGCCATCATGGGTAGAAAGGATCATACTTTTTAGATGACTCCTTAGTGCTTTTTACCATAGGCTAGTGGATCCACTTAGTTAAAGCGTTCTATATGATGGCAAAGTATAGGACAGTTTTGGCAGCGTAGGTAAGACGTTGTATCACCACTTAGGCTCATAGCTGTGGTTGTCGGTTATAGAAACTCCCACAGTATTATATTACTTTACAAGTAAACTGAGTTGTTATTGCATTTCTTTAACAAATTGAGTTGCTACTACTGTTTTAAATGCTTTGTATAACTGCACCATTATTTTTGTTTACTTTGCATTTGAGTTAAGTTATTCATGAGTTGAGTAAAGCCAAGGTAAGTGTTTCTTTCAGATTTCCTTCAAGCTTATGTTATGTTTAGTTTTCCGCTTGCATACTCGTACATTCAATGTACTGATGCCATTTGGCCTGCATCGTTGTTATGATGCAGACACAGGTAACCAGGATCAACATCTAGCGCCTCGTTGATCCAGTTGAGCATTCAGAGTCAATTGGTGAGCCTTCTTGATTTCCGAAGGGCTCCTTTTTATCTTTTTCTTTTAGTATTTCATTTGTTAAGATGATTTGGGGTCTTGTCCCGATTTCCCTCCTTATTTTAGAGGCTTCATAGACAGTCAATAGTTCAGTTGTCTTTACATTGTTATTTCATATGTTAAGACTTGAGTTACCATTTTGGCCAAGTTGAATGTTTGACCTTTAAACTAATGATGTTATTTTATTAAACAGTTAAGTAGAAGTACATTTGATCATTGTAAAAATGCTTAGAGTCTTCCGCTGAGTAAGTAAGTCAGGCCAAGGGTTTGTTTGGGGCCAGCAATGGTTCTCGAGTGCCAATCCTGCCCAGGGTGTAGGCTCGAGGTGTGACACCACGGGGAGTGGACCCACCCACGGGACGTGGGTCTTGCCGTAGGTCAAGGTCTTGGGCAGATTTTTGGGACAAATGCTAGGGTCCTCCTTGGTTGGTCCTTGGGGGGGTCGTACCTTGATGTTACAACCCTAAACCCTTCAATCTAAGTACGGGAAGCTAAATCCATGACTCTAACCCTCACGAAAAGTTATAAAACCCTCACGACAAGATCTAGTTTAGTCTACTAGTTTCCAAGGTGTTACATTATCTCCACCTTGGGAACATTCTTCCTCGAATGACGATCCAAACATCTTACGAAATTAAAGACTCAAGACTAGCCGCCCATTATGCATGAAACATCAAAATAATGCACAATTCAAAAGAGGAAACTTCAACTCCATCTCAAACATAATCAATGCAATACTAGGAAGTAGAAACTACATCTAACAACCCATTATGCATAAAACTCAACATTTCACATGTTCATAGGAGGAACTACCTTCTCCTACTAAAAGCATACTCAACATAATCCATGAAACCATTAGGCCAACTACTCAAGAAAAGCATATACATATAAGGCATGTTCATCAATTCATCTCATGAAGTCAAATAGGCAACTCATACTAAATGCACTACAACATGAGGAACATGAGTCATGAAAACTCATTTTCTTTCTAACCATGAATTTCTCAAGAACATGCATATCATAAGAAAATCATGGAAACACATAAATCACACATGCAAAACATAACACAAATTAAGAGAAACTCTTTGTTTCAAGCTAGAGTAGGAGTAGAAAAACGAGATGAGGATATCGGGACATTCCACAACCTTTCTATCTAAGCACATCATCCCCCTGGGAGGAAACCCCTATTAATTCCTCAAGTACCACGTCTTTCAAGCAATCTTAACCGGCATAACCAAAAACTCATAATAACTATACCGGATTCTAAAATCAATAGAGGTCTAATAACAATGCATCCAAACCTTACCAAGGATAACATTAAAGTCTAACAAGTAACATCGGGATCTAGTAAAACATTAACATCTATATGGAAACTATCAACATACCGGTTTATTAATCCGGAGAGCCTTCTTGGTCCTTTCTAGATCGGAGTGCATAGAAGCGACCATTCTTTGGAGCATTAGGATTCGGAACACTAAGGGAAGTCATCTTATGACCACTCTTTCCACACTCAAAGCACCCATTCGTGCTGGCTAGGCACTTACCCACATTTAGCACATGTAGATCTTTCAAAAGAAGAACTGCCTCCATTTTCTCCTTGAGGTTTAGGGTTAGACACCCCATCCTTATTGACCCTTGGGGAAGCATTTGTGAAACCTTGGTTGGAGAACCTTTGTTTATCAGACCTAGCATTGGAGAAGTTCCCATCACCGGTCATAGCTCTCTTCACCTCTCTATTATTTTTCTTAAGCTTTAAATCCTCAATTTGTTGGGCATGTACCATGAGACGTCCATATTATCATGAAGCATTGTCGAACGACATTCTTTTACTACCAAGCTAGACACACCCGTCAAAAACCTACTCATCTCATCCCTCAAATCCGTCACCAAAGATGGAGCATACTTGGATAGTTGGGTAAATTTCAAGGCATGCTCCTTAACACTTATACTACCTTGCTTAAGGTTAATGAATTCTTCCACCTTAGCTTCCCTCAACTCTCGGGGAAAGAACCTATCAAGGAATACCGATTTAAACACCTCCCACTCTATGGGACCCGCTCCTACCGACCTATTTCTCTTCCATAGATCATACCATACTTGAGCAACACTCTTAAATTGGTAAGCAGGTAACTCCGCTTTCTCTACCGAAGTCACCCCCATGATATTAAGTATTTTATAAACCTCTTCCACAAATTCTTGAGGATTCTCTCCTACTTTGGAGCCATGAAATTTGGGAGGGTTCATTCTAGCAAAATCCCTAACCCTTGAAGCAGCCGAATTCACATTAGGATTCACCGAAGCTACAACTTCTCTATTGGCTTGGGCCGTTATGACTTGGGCTTGAGTTGTCACGGCTTGAGCTTTAGCCGTCATGGCTTGGGCCAACATTTGGATAGTAGACCTAAACTCCGTCTGGGTCACATTCTCAACCACGGGATCAACCAGAGCTTGATTATCTTGAGGAGCTTCTCCATTCACATTGTCACCCTCCATTCTTCTAGCGTTAGCCCTTCGTGTATTCATATCCTGAAGACACAAGAGAAGGATTAGGAGAGGAACTTTTATAGAGTTAAACTCTACGGCACGACTTAAGAGTAATGAAAGAAGTGTAGTTTCCTAATCATCTTATAGCCTCTCATTCATAAATGTGGAGCGCTTCACACTATGAACAAGACTCTACTAGACGTGGCTTATGAGACATCATCCTAGAATCATTCTAAACCTTGTGCTCTGATTACATTAGACCATACCATATAGTTGGTTCGATAGAAATGAGTGGAAAAAAATATGTTTTATAGCACAAATATCTCATTGATTTATTAACCCATTTATTTATCAACTTAGCTCATTTCAGTTCATAAAAGAACAAATAAAACAGTTCAAATTCAGTAAAAATTGAATGAATTACGCTATGATATGCATTTTAACTCATTTTAGCCTAAGTAATTTTCGAATGAATCAATATAAAATATATCAATTTATTAACTCAACTCACCTAATTAATCCGCCTTAATTTAGTTAAACTCGTCCATTTGACCCTCTAATAATTGAGAGTCGTAAGTGTTAGGACCGAAAATAATCAGGTGTAATGCGGAAGCTAGCAAAGCAAACCTCGAAAGACCACGAGTAAGAAGACAAACGAGAAACACACCAAAAGAGACAGATTTAACGTGGTTCGGTCAATCGACCTACGTCCACAAAGGAGATGA
>JAJOOS010023181.1:0-23666 GCA_029582725.1 Solanum chiquidenum | reverse complement strand
TGTACTTGAACTAGAATGACAAAGAGTTGTATTCATCATAAATCAATACCAACATTTTTTGTATTTTAAATTAGTTATACATATCATAAGGTATTAGAGTACATTTCAGATGAACATATATTCAAAGAAGTTCAAATATTTAAATATCCAAAACATAAGGCATTAG
Source organism: Solanum chiquidenum (assembly GCA_029582725.1). NCBI lineage: Eukaryota > Viridiplantae > Streptophyta > Magnoliopsida > Solanales > Solanaceae > Solanum > Solanum chiquidenum. The sequence continues at coordinate 23,500 of JAJOOS010023181.1, read as the reverse complement.
AAATTTTCCAATACTTCCACTCATATAAGATATAGAATACAAACTACTGTTTTCAAAAAAAATAAAATTGAAATTCTTAAAAACAAAGAAAAAAAATGTTAGAAAGAAAAATGGCAACATATGCTCTTTCAAAAACGTAACTGATGTTAAATTTTAATTTTTTTTTTACCTTTTTTGAAATTTTATGTTCCATGATATTCTCTATTCTGTTATTAATTATTTGTATTCTTTCAAATTAATCAAAATAAAATAAATACATAACTCAGCCCTAACAAACTAAAATATTGTCATTTTAAATAAATAGTGAAACTATTGCTAAGGAGTCTCATAAAATATTGTTGTTTTGAAAATTTTCCCTTATAATTATGGTATTAATTTTTCTTACTTTTATCTCTCCAATTACCATTTCTAATACACACACTATATGTTTTTCAAATATTATTTTATTTTTCTTCCTTATATTATATCGTGATCCCCCTTTTTTGGGGTTAGTGTGCTAATATTTTGGTATTGATAACTATTGTATTTACTTTTTAAATTTCAACACAAATATTGTGTTATACGTTTCCTTTTTTAAAAAAGAATTTTATTATCTCACTGTTAGTTTTCTATTCAATTAAATTATATTATTTATTGTAGGTTGTCTCTCACATCTATTATTTTTATTACCATCTAGGTAAAACATTTTATTTTCTCTTATATTTATCATTATTTAGTTCCTAGATAAAATATTCATTTCTTTCCTGATAAGAAACGTAGTTTTTTCAATCTGTACTCTTGCTTTTTTCTAATTTATCTATAATTCGAGATAAATTTACTGTTTGATTAGAAGAAAAAATCTCTATGATGCTGATTCTTGGAAGAGCCCTATCTCATTTTTTATTTTCAACTTCTTCGAGAGAACATATTAATTAATATAGTCTGAATGAATTGTGGAGGTGCTGTTTTTATGATATTAAATGTGATATTAAATTATTATGTTGGTGATTTTGTGATTTCTTGTCTATATTAATATGGTGTCTTGAGTTGTGACGATGTATATATTATGGTGTAGAATAATGGTGAATGTTTTTGTTGGTTGTTTTAGTGAGAATATAATAGATATTTTATACCATTAAATGCCTCATAGTAATTCTTAAGTAGTTTTGTTTTAATATACAAACATTTATATTAACTATAGAACCAACATTAAATCAACAATTATTATAATAAATATACCTTTAAATATACCAATATATATGAAATCATTTTAACATTTAATTCTTCTTAAAAGACCATTTTAGATCATAAAGAAAATCAAAATTTTGACGATGATTGTATGGAAGGTATAACTTTACCATTTTAAATTAGTAAGTATTACAGAACAATTTACAAAGTTGGTTAATAATTCGATATATTTTAAGTTGAAATATAACACTACTTTTATATTAATAGATAATTTAATACCATTAAATATTTCATAATAATTCTTAGATAATTTTGTTCTTAAAAGGATTACACCATGTGTGAATTTATCAATACAATTCATATATGCTAATAAATATATAAAAAATTATAATGTACTTTTAACCAATATTCAACCATTTAATATACAAATATTTGAACCAACTTTAAAATCAACATTATACCAAAAAATATTATAATATATACTTTTAAATATGCCAATATATATGAAACAATTTTAACATTTAATTTCCCCCCAAAAAATTAGTTGTTATATGTTTCAAATATATACGGTCTTATACCATAATAACATCAACAATCTACCAATCAAATTAATGAATAACTAGACCAGCATATATGAAAAAATTATTGGTGTTGGTAAAAAATTCATTCGTAAGAAAATTAAATTACAAAGTATAGTATCTATGGTATTATTTTACAAAGCAACATCAACATATCAAACAATTATACCAAAATACATATAGAAATTATAATTTTACACCAAAAAAACATATTCAATTGAAATCTTTTTTTCCGCAATCTTAATTACGTTGTCGTAATTGGTGTTTGCATCATGAATAACTCCTTCGATTTTAATATTCACATACCTTCCTGCGATACATTTCAACGAAAAGTTAAAAAATATATTAAACACAAGTTTTAACAATCAAATTTGAAATAGATAGTTAAGCTTTTTACATTATCAATAAAACTCATATATGAAATGGTGCAGATTATGGTTAAACTATGGTATTCAGTTCAATATAATCAATAATATATGACCTACACCAAGATATACACCATAACTTTACCCAAAAAAGTACCATATATATTGTATAATGAATTTAATTAAATGACGGTATACATTAGGATTAAACGTTGCTGTGTAGTGCACTATGATACAAAATACATAATTTAAATCAAAATATACATCATAATCTAACCAAGAATTTACCAATTATTTTGTATAATCAAATTAATTAAAAATAGTGTACTAATATTATTTAGTACTTATTTGCATATCCATTATATCCATAAACAGTGGTAAATATATACAATTTGATTTATAATGGATTGTAACTTTTATATTGGTTATATGTGAAATCTTACGATGCATAATATCATAATCTACAAACGATACTGAATGTTCAATTTTAACAACTTCAACAATTAAAAAATGAACCTACAATTCAAATATGTACAAAGAAAAACAAATAATTTGCAATTAACTCCGTAGATACCCCAATATCATAGCAATTATCAATTTTCGATCAGATCCTCACTTAAAAGTTCAAAATAGACAATTGCTAGAAACAATTCATAAGGAAAATGGTCAGAAATTACATAAACAAAAGAGAGAAAGAGTACCAACAAAAAACATTAAAACAATCAAATACAATACTAATATTTCCAAATTACAAGACAAAAATTATGGAAAAAACCAAATCTGTTAAATACATAAGGTAAAAGAATCACCAATTCAGTCGTGATTTATCGCACATACATGATGCGTCCCACCGTCCGTTGTGTTGAATTAGAATCAAAACACTTTTGGTATCAATAATTGAACAATCTTTCATAATAGAAGAGGTAGAGAGTTCTTTTTTGGTTTTAAAACTTTTTTTTGATGAGATATAATGTATAACCAATCTGAGTAAATTACAGAAGGTAAAAGATTTTGAGAAAATCTGTCACGACCCAGTCCGTCATGATTGACCAAAAACTATGCATTACTACAACCCAGACTAAACATCTTAACCAAAAACTATGCATTTAAAGATACGGAAGCAGGTTTAAATGACAATAAAAATACGGAGTTCCCATAAACTCCAAAGGTTTAAACAAATAACTTAACCAAACTAATGCGGAATTCTTAATCCTTAGAACCTGAAAGTCATTGTACCAAAACTCTACTAACGACAAGTCTAAGAACAAGGGGTACAACCCCGTAGCTAAACAAAACACCGTAAACAAATAGTCTAAGTCTGAAAAGGGTGGACTTAAACAAGAAAGATTCATGGCAGCCTGAAAGAACTGGCTCACCCTTGAATCCGGTCACGCTCAATAGTCACCTAGTTGAGGTCTATCAATAGCCGCTTGAAGATGCCCTGTACTCAATAAAGAACAAACAAGTGCAGTATCAGTACACAACCACAGTGTACTGGTAGGAACACGCGGCTATTCCAATAAGTGAAACACATGCAAGTAACCACAATATTATAAAACATGCATATATCGAACATATACAATATTAGTCATCTTTTTAGTATCAAAGTAGCATTCCACATTCTCAACAATACACATTGGTTATCATTTTTAGATCACCAAATAGTCTTTCAATCTCAATCACCATTAGATATGAACGTAATCATCACAAGTAGATACACAACACAATTCAATGGTCCTCTCATGGAACCTAATTCAATGGTCCTCTCATGAAATCCATACCCAAACTGTTAGTGTGCCTGATCGTGACACCCGTTCCAATATTTATGCCGGTACATGGCAAACGATCCAAGTTAGTGTGTCAGATCGTGACATCCATTCTAATGTTTATGCCGGTATGTGGCGACCGATCCCAGTTAGTGTGTCGGATCGTGACACCCGCTCCATTCAACAAACCATAATCACAATCACAATGTTTATTCTCACAATCATACAACAAGATGTGATTCATGGCATACAACTATTCAATTATCCTCATTTACGATTAGGGTGATGAATAATGCAACATTCGCATACATACATGCATTATAATGATGCAATTACAAACATATATCACACCAATATGAAATCACAACCATCACCTACCTTGAATCCCCTAAGGCACTTGAATCTTCCCTTTCCGGATTCTTTCCGCTTATTCTAGGTCTACAAACAATTAATATACGCAAGGATCAACAATCAAAGGTCTAATTATCCGGATTATAACAAACCCAATAACCCTAGACAAAATCCAAGACCCGAATACCCAATTTAGGGCTTTTTCCACCATTAGTTTCAGATCAAAACCCTCCCCCAACAATAATCACCCAGGAATTTACATTCTACGGATCAAAACATGGATTCAGAGAGTAAAAATCTTACCTTTAGCCTCAAGAATGATGGAAAACTGTCAAGAACCGCCTTGGGTTCGTCTCATTACTCTCAAGAATGAAAATTGTAGAATAAAGACGTTTTGGAGTTTATTTCTGACTTAAGTCGCGACTGCCCCGCCACAGCGGTCCTCACCCCGCTACAACGGCCCTTCCCTGGCGGGAAAGTCCCTCCTTAGCGGCTTGAACGGAAACAGTGAGCAAATTTAAAAATTACAAACCCCCATTTCACAACACACCTTCATCCCATGACACTCAGAAGATACCCGTTCACGCTAAGATCAATTTCGGGAGTTCTACTCACCCGAATTCAATTCCGTAAAGTCGTACGGGTTCCTTAACGTCTTAGCTATCTACTCATGCAATCAATTTCATTATTACACTTCTCATTCATTACCAGATTTCTCTAGACTCGCCTGACTCCAATTTCGTCCAAATCTAGACTAGGCTAGGAAATTTCAAGTTTCTACCAAAAGTTTTCTGACCCAAATTTTTTTCTCCAGTGTCTTTTCCCTAACGACGGAATCAGGTCGTTACAATAGATACCAATTTACCCATCACTCGTCCCTGAGTGATCAACTAGGGAGGACTGGCTAAAGTAAGGATAGAGTAGTACTTGAATCGCTGAACAACATGGGATACTTGTCTCGTATGTCCTTAGCTTCCATACATCGCAATCAAGAATTTTCAACCGGTTCTTCTTCATATAGAAAGTCTTGTCTAACACAACTGAGTCTCACTTTACGATAAAATCTTCATCCCCAAACCAACCAATTGAATACCTACACATCCTTCCATACAATGCCTCAATGAAGTCATCACAATACTCGAGTGATAATTATTATTGTATGTGCACTTAACTAACAACAAAGTTATTCCCTATAACCACCAAAGTTGATCGTACACATGCCTGCAACATTGTATCAAGGACTTTGACACAAACATCAGGACAAATCTTTTATCACATAACCATGATAAAATCCTCATTCAAAACCGCCACAATTAGAGGTGAACCTGAACCAACCAACACACACTCATAATACCCAAACAATCATAGTTCTTAACAACATCTCCACCCCACTACATAAATTTCCATGAGCTTAAGTTATAAAATTTGATCTTTAGACATTAGATACTCATCGAGGGATATGTCGAAGCATACAAACCCTCTAACAACACTCTCGAGAAGCTAGATTTAGTAATTGTAGGTTACCTCTTAAGAACAATAGAATTGGACCCAATGATCCCCACATTCAACCACACATAATCGATACATGACCTCGACGACTAGAGGAATATTAAGATTGCCGGACAACCACAAATACGTATGGTAACTCTTTTATGAATTCTCATAAGCAAGGTGGTACATGTAAAACCACTGTAATACTTTAACAACTCCAAGACGACACCAAATATGTCCTCTAAAATAACCAAATCTTCCCAATCATCCCACTCAACCAAGAGAACATCGCGGGATTAGTACACCTGATCCACCACTAGGGATCCACCCACAAAAGTGAAAACTCACGCGAGCATGGCTAGTGAAACATACTCACTACCATGTACAAAATGAAATAGATGGACACGTAAGCATTTTACTGGAAATCACTAAAGGTTTTCCTCTGAAGAGTCAATACCAGTCATTTCCGTTGAATTAACTCCACATACTCTTCACATCATTCCACTGAAGTCCACACCCTCAATACTAACAACCATCATAACCACTCCAACCATTTACCTTACTCTAAACCAACACTTTTTAAATGAAAACCTTTCTTAGGTACTTTAAAAATCAACATTAATCAACTTTACGATTCAACCTAGATGTACGTCCTTTCAATTGCTCAATACCTGATACAATTGATCATTTATCACCTTGCAAACTCATTCTTTGACAAAATATATCACCACGAATGTAGATTTACAATGAAAAATCTGAATTGTAAATTCAACTGTATATCACAATCCTCTTATCTATCAACATTAACTTATACCTTGAAGATTTTTATGAATTCATGGATCTTCGCTTATCATTGATCGCCTCTCCATTGATCTTACAATACCTTTCGCTAAAAATTCAATCGTACTCTAAGCAAAGACAAAGAACTTATCATGACACTTGAGCTAATGTCTGAACACTCCTTTCTTAAGTCTTTTCCCATAGTTTTTAACCAATCTGACGACTTGTGACACTATTACCATAGCCACAACAAAACGAATGAAATCACGCATCTTTGAACCCAATTATCTACCCCTCTGAAGATATCTCTTTTAGCCTTTGCAATCAAATAAGATATTCTTTGCTCTCGCCTCTCTCTAAAGGCTGTACTACATCCCACTATTTTTCCTTCATTATGACTGTAACTCTTTTAAATTCTATTCAGTGGTGTCCCACCATCTCTTAAAACTTTCCATGCAACCACGTTACTCGCCAAATATTAGAAAACCACGGCCTTAGATACTTGCAAGTCGTAATTACTGTACAAATTTGCTTAACCAATAATCTTATTATATAGTTGCATCCCATCACAATCCATCATGAACTCTTATTACCATTATGCTTAGTCAACCTTGACTATCACTACGAAGTCAACCTTTTCATCAACATGACACCTCAAACTCAGGTATACTCATCAAAATCAAAGGACCAACCCAATTCTTATACGCACTTACTTACTAAAATCTTCAATTGCCTTCCCCCAAGTATACTCATTGAGACTTTCTTTATCCATAAGCTTGTCATTTCGGTATCAATCCACTCCTTTATGGCTTAAGATTAAATCACTGGTCCTCGTACTACCCTCTTTCTTCTTAACAAACCAGACATGAGCACCCCACAGGGAAGCACTAGATCGGATGAAACCTTTATCAAGAATCTCTTGGATTTGAGCCTTAAGCTCTTTTAATTCTGACACCACATAAATAGACTCAATAGAGGGGGATTCGACCTTAATATCCCGAATTTGAGACATTTACACCAAATAATCCTACCCCACAAGTTTCCTACCCCGCACGAAAGATATGACCTTAGCTAACTTAGGCTTGTACTCCCTTCCCACTCTAACATTTCCCTACCCGGGATCTCTAGAGTTACCGACTTAGCATTACCATTAAGCACATCATAATAGGGGGACAACCAAGTCATGCCTAAGATTATATCAAGTCAGTCATATCCATCATAACCAAATCAACCCAAATCTGAAAATCCATAAACACAACATGACAACACGATATACATGTGTGACTATGACTAACTTTTCAACTATGGTAGAAACATGGATGAGGGCATCAAGTATATCACAAATCATATCAAATTCTAAGGCAAATAACACGGACACATAAAATTAGTAGAACTTGGATCAAACAACACATTAGCCATCCGGTCACAAATAATAATAGTACTTGTGATCACTGCATCGACCCTCAACCTCGGTCTTGCCCGGAAAGGCATAAAACCGAGCCCTGTCATCTTGATGGGCAACCTTCTTGCCTGGCTGCACTGATCCTTTACCTGCATTACCATTTCCCTTGAAACTACACTCCCCAAAAAGGCAACCAAAGTCAACCAAAATTCACACTTAAAAAAATTCGCACACCCCTTTTATTTTTGTAAGCACATGGATGCTAGTTTTTATGCTGTTTTTGACAACATTCAATTTATTACAAGATTTTATAGTCTATCCTCGATTGCTGAACATTGATTGGATTGTAGGGGTTAGTTCAAATTCGATTCAGGTTCTATAAGGAGACCTGGGAAAAATAAAAGAGACAGGGCTAAGGTTTTGTCTCGCTCTGGCGGCCTCGCGCTGGCGGAAAAATCCCGCCCCAACGGCTCAGATGGAAACAATACCCAGGTAATACATATTTCTGGGGTTTTTCTCTTTTCTAAATCTCCCAATGGTTTTCAACTCTACTGAGCAATTTAGGATAATCCTCTGAACTAGGATAATCATTGTCTACCCCGAGTCAATCCAACGATACACAATCCAACTCATTCTCATTAATTCAACACCATAACCCACACATCCCTAGGATACACCGAGACACTCACGCGGTTATTACTCAAGCGCAAGATACATCCAGATTTTTCATACGAATCATCTCGTACATTATCTAGACCCTTGCATCAAACTTAGTCGTGACCTTCTTTTCACAATAAATATCACAATACTCAGCAGTTACAACTTGCATAGTTTCAATCAATTCAGCTAGCATATTGCACACATCAAAATTCAGACCCACACTTATTGTGCTCATGATGATATCATCACATCCAAGCAAATACAACTTCCACATTCACAGTTAATTCAGACAACAAGGAACACACATTCACAGTTTTTGAAGTTACAACTCATAGACAAACCCGATTTCTAAATTAGTTTGTTCCATAGATGACCATTACCGGTCTCCCAGTACAAGAGCAAAAATGTAAACCGATGCACCTTGCAACTGGTCAAAAGATCATTTATCCGAGGTAGTGGATACTTGTTTCGAATGGTGACCCTATTCAAATGTCGGATGTCTATACACATCCTCTCTTGCTAGTGATGTGTTACCACTTTTTTTGCTCTAGTTCGGACCATATAGTGAAGGAGGAAATATACCAATTTGTATCACCCAGATACCAATTGGATTCAAGTCATAGCACGAAGGAGTAGAAAGAAGTGAATTTTGTTTCCTAAAGTCCTATATCCTCTCGAAGAAAAACACGGACGTCTTCGTACCATTTCGCTACTAGACTCATTTTGGTACAATGAGATCAACGAACCTAGGGCTCTGATACCAACTATGTCACGACCCAGACCATCGTGATTGGCACCCACACTAACCCTCCGGTGGGAGAACCATTACTACAACCCAAACCAAAAACTGTGCAATTAAAGATACGGAAGCAGGTTTAAATGACAATAAAAATACGAAGTTCCCATAAACTCCAAAGGTTTAAACAAATGACTTAACCAAACTAATGCGGAAGTCTTAACCCCTAGAACCTGAAAGTCATTGTACCAAAACTCTACTAACGATAAGTCTAAGAACAAGGGGTACAACCCCAAAGCTAAACAAAACACCTTAAACAAATAGTCTAAGTCTGAAAAGGGTGGAATTAAACAAGAAAGATTCATGGCAGCCTGAAAGAACTGGCTCACCCTTGAATCCGATCACGTTCAATAGTCACCTAACTGAGGTCTATCAATAGCCGCCTGAAGATGCCCTGTACTCAACAAAGAACAATCAAGTGCTGTATCAATACACAACCACAATGTACTGCTAGGAACACACGACTATCCTAATAAGTGAAACACATGCAAGTAACCACAATATTATAAAACAGGCATATATCGAACATATACTATTTAGTCATCTTTTTAGTATCAAAGTAGCATTCCACGTTCTCCATAATACACATTGGTTATCATTTTTAGAGCACCAAACAGTCTTTCAACATCAATCACCATTAGATATAAACGTAATCATCACAAGTCGATACACAACACAATTCAATGGTCCTCTCACGGAACCCAATTCAATGGTCCTCTCATGGAACCCATACCCAAACTGTTAATGTGCCGGATCGTGACACCCGTTCCAATGTATATGCCGGTACGTGGCAACCGATCCAAATTAGTGTGTCGTATCGTGATACCCGTTCCAATGTTTATGCCGGAACGTGGCAACCGATCCCAGTTAGTGTGTTAGATCGTGACACCCGCTCCTTTCAATAAACCACAATCACAATCACAATGTATATTCTGATAATCATACAACAAGAGGTAATTCATGGCATACAATTATTTAATTATCCTCATTTACAATTAGGGTGATCAATAATACAACATTCTCATACATACATGCATTATAATGAAGCAATTACAAATATATATCACACCAACATGAAATCACAACCATCACCTATCTTAAATCCAATCTTGAATCCCCTAAGGCACTTGAATCTTCCCTTTCTGTATTCTTTCCGCTTGTTCTCGGTCTACAAACAATTAATATACGCAAGAATCAATAATTAAAGGTCTAATTATCCGGATTATAACAAACCCAATAACCCTAGACCAAACCTAAGATCCTAATACCCAATTTAGGGCTTTTTCCACCATTAGTTTCAGATCAAAACCATTCCCCAACAATAATAACCCATGAATATACATTCTATGGTTTGAAACATGGATTCGGGAAGTAAAAACCTTACCTTTAGCCTCAATAATGGTGTAAAACTCTCAAGAACAGCCTGAAGTTCGTCTCCTTACTCTTAAGAACAAAAATTGTAGAATAAAGACGTTTTGGGGTTTATTTCTGACTTAAGTCGCAACTGTTCCGCCACAGCGGTCCTCACCCCGCTACAGCGTCCCCGCCCTGGCGGGAAAATCCTGCCTTAGCGGCTTGCACAGAAATAGTGAGCAAATTTAAAAATTCCAAACCCCCATTTGACAACACACCTTCATCCCATGACACTCAGATATACCTGTTCACGCTAAGATTAGTTTCGGGAGTTCTACTCACCCGAATTCAATTCCATAAATTCGTACGATTTCCTTAACGTCTTAGCTATCTACTCATGCAATCAATTTCATTCTTACACTTCTCATTCATTACCAGATTTCCCTAGACTCTCCTGACTCTGACTTCGTCCAAATCTGGACTAGGCTAGAAAATTTCAAGTTACTACCAAAAGTTTTCTAACTCAAATTTTTTTCCCCATTGGCTTATCCGTAACGACAGAATTAGGTCATTAAATAATCAATTAAGGGGAGAAAATCGTGGGTCTTTATTTCACCATTCCCGTTTCATTTTTTATCTTATTATTATTTTGTATATTTGAAAAATAACTATTGCTATGTTGGTGAAAATTAAAATTTTGTTATTTAGTGGTTATTAAGATACTTAATTTGTATATTTATGCTTTATGCCCAAAAACCCTATATTATTTGTCTCAATTTATATGGCACATGAAATTTTTTGAGAGTCATTAAATTATTACTCTCCCATTTAAAAGAACATGACATTCTCTCCTCTTTGAAAAAAATGACCGCTTTCTTTTTTCCCCAACTTTAATTTCAACTTTCCACTTAACATGTTTAAGGCAACAAGATTAAATGATATTTTGGTATATTTGATATAAATTTAATTTAGAACCACAAAATTAATTTTTTTATATTTTCTTTAACTCCATGCCAAATCAAACTAGAATTTTTTTTTGAAACGAAGGGAGTATGATTTATAGTATCTCTTTTTATTAATTTTAAAATATATAAAATATTAAAAATGAAAATATATATGATAAATAAATTAAAATAAAGAAATTACTAAATATAAATAGAAAGAAAAAAATTTATAGCACAAGGACAAATCAGTCAATTGATATAACAATCCATTAGGTCATTTTGAGAATTAGGACTATTTTGAATCTTCAACCATACTATATTGCTTCAATATGCCTATGTTGGACATGGTATCAATACATATATAGGTTGAAGAAATTATTATTATAATATTGGGTAAATTAAAGGGCATTAGGTGATGAGGAATAATGACGGAAGGTTGGGGCCAATGATGTGTTCTTGATGATGGGTTAATCATTACTCCCTCCATTCCATATTAATTAAATTTTTGAGGTGTTTCACACCCTTTAAGAAAAGTAGATTAAGATATAAATTGAACATAGTTTTCTATTTTTACTCTTATTAATTATTGTCAAATTTATAATTAATATAACTAAACATTAATTAAATTTTATTGAAGTCATCACATTGAAAATCCATATAAAGGGTAAAATTGGAAGAATATTTTTAAAATAGTCTTGAAGATTGAACAATTAAGTTAATTTGAAAAATAGAAAATGCCTCAAAAAATCAATTAATATGGAATGGAGGGAGTACTATTTTTTTTAATGATTAGTATTAGGGAAAGAGGAAAGAAGTCAAATTGGAATGCAAATTGTTGCTGCAGCGTGTGTGTGAGATTTTATGTAGTTTAATTTTTATTTCGTTCCTATTGAAATGCTTGCAATCATTAAATATTAGGGGTATTGTATTATATGAAAATCATTAGATTTATGATTTTAGAAGAAATTATGGATTAATCCTAGGCTTGAAATTTAGCAAATATGAGACTTGGCATATTAATTTACACCAAAATTGGGAGCTTGATTGTAGATTAGGGTGAGTTTGGATCTAGGTTAGAACTATAGTAATACGGGTGTCTATGGACTCACTTGCTTACAAATATTGCATATTTGATAGATTGGGAACATTCTAAATCCTTACGAAAGGGAAAGGCATAATCTTGAGGATTCGTGACACGTGGTCGACATTCAAGAAATGTTAAGACTTTCAGGCTTCGCTGAAGAATATTTTCCTAATTAAAGATTAAAAATGGAATGGACAATGGGTAAGGGCGAATGATGGGGATCTCGTACCAATAGTGTGATTGGATTGGTATGAGCATTGGTGTTATGAAGGAAAAATTTGTTACTATAGAATGTGGATTGTAATCCGAGAATGGAAAAGTATATGAGCATTAACTGATGTTTTATTGACCTGATTTCTATGTGTGATTGTGTTTCTTTATTGAACCTGTATATTGTGATAGTTGAGGTGATTATATGTCATACTGATATTTGATTGAGATGCATCATCATCCCTTTGTTATTGAAATCATATTGCGCACATGCATTGACATGAGATTGAGTACAAGTTGGGCACGTGGAAATCATATGTGCTAGGATTGTGAGATGTTATGATTATAATTTGGGCACGTAGAGATCATCTGTGTGGAGATTGTTTGATTTTATAATAGTGTGTTGAAATCATCCATCCAAATACGTGGAGGTCGTTCGTGTCGGTATATAGACCTCGTGAGTCCCCCATGGGTTATGAACTATCGATGTATTTATGAGAAGTATCATGTTGTAACACCTCAAATTTTGAAAAGAAGGAAAATACAATTTTTGGGCTGGTGTCTGTGCCTACGGGTCCCATCTACGGGCCGTAGATGGCAACCGTAAGAACTGGGGAAAATAATTTTTTTGAAATCAAGTTCCAATATCCTTTTTATGTTTCACCGGGACGGCCCGTCAACCTTTGTAAAAGTCATAGATAGGTCTCGTAGGTGAGTCTCAGACTTAGTAAAATTTTAAGGGTCAAGGTTTGTTCTACGACAGGTAGTATGGTCCGTAGGAAGACCTTTGATCCGTACATAGGGTTCCATCAAAATTGATTAAAATTTGAAGTCCCAGTAACCTATCTACAGGTGACCAGTACGGTCCGTATTAAAGGGGATTTTAGGTCTTTTCCTAATTATTTTAACCTAATACTACGTCGTTTTACCTTCTACCCCAGGCCCTATATAAACATTTTACGCTCCCAATTACCCATTTGAACTCATTCCCCTAAATTTCCAAAACTTGACCAAATTCATCCCCCTCAAATTCTCTCAAGTCTTAGGATTAAGAAGGAGAGCTAGGGTTCCATTCAAGTCTCCAATTCACCATCTTTCTTGGTCTTTTAACATCAATGTATGTTAGTATTCATCTATGGAGTCCTTTCCTCTTTAGGGTTCATAAATTCTCCAAGTTTACAAAACTAGATTACCCAATCAAAGTTAGAATTTTATTCAATGTTCATGTGTTCTTTTACCTCTTGATCAATTTGATTGTTTTCTATCTATTTATGCATGAATTGAAGTAATTACATGTTTTTGTGTTAAATTCATATAAACCCAAGCATGCCCTATGAATTTTATACATGACGATATGATTAAGTTTATGAACTATGAATTATGAACTTATGAATATATGCATGTTCCTCCTATGGAACTGATATGACTGATCAAGGTTGCTTTGAGAGTAAAGCATCAATGTTGTTGTTGTGAAAGGTTATTTTCAAATGAAGTATTCATAGGGTTGAAAGATTTTCTCAACTAAATTTGAATCAAGGTTTACGAGATATTCTAAATGAACTCTACCTTGGATTGTCTACTTGATTGTGCCTTTCCATGGGTAATAAGATGAATGCGATTAATGACTATTTCATGGGATTCATGCTTAGCACCGAGTGGAATAGTGGCGATTACACATGTCCCATAAATATGTGCAACCATAGGTTTGTCTTAGATAGACATTAGCTAGTGGATCCACTTTAGCTCAAGTTTATAGTTCTTACCTTGGCAAGTAAGGAAATCACTTTTTAGTGTGGGATAGATACCAAATTCCATGTTATAACTCATATGGTCTACGTCGGTTAATGACAAACTTTCCACAATAACGAACTAAGGTTACTTTTCAATGGTATCTAAAATGTGGTTTAACTATGTTGAGCTTGCATAGACAATGATTATGACTTATGTTTTCTAATATGTTATTTTATTATTTAGTTTGGTCATTGCATGTCATGTAAAGTCCCTTTTAGCATGATTTCATAACTATTATGCATTGCTATCATACTTAGTACATTCCATGTACTAATGCATTCTTGTGCCAATATTGTTTTACTAAATGTAGGATCCGACACTCCTATTTCGCACACTCATGGCTAGTTGCTCTTTTTTAGCTTTTGAAGATTGGTGAGTCTCACGCTCCGAGGAGTGAGACTCTTATATTACTTTATTTCATTTTCATTTGAGACTTGTATATGTGATGTATGGGTTACGTCCCAGTCACTTTCCTTATGTTAGACTTCCGCTTTTGTCAAACTCTTTATGATATAAGACTGTCATTTGAATTATGTAAATTTTATTATCTTGTATAATGTATGCTAAGTGGTTTGGGTAGGGTCTCTCACCGTCCTATACGCCATGTTACGCCTAGGGTATACTTGGGTCGTGACAAACTTAGTATCAGAGCAAAAGGTTTAGAAAGATCCTAGGAAGTCTGTAAGTCACGTCCAGTAGATTCTTTTTCATAAGTGTGAAGCGCGCCAAATTTATGAATGAGAAGCTATAAGATGTTTAGGAAACTACATTTATTTCATTACTCTAAAGTCATGCGATTGAGTGTATCTCTATATGCCTCTCTACGAATCTTTATCCAATGCCTTTTAGGTTATGACTCCTCGAAGAGCATACATTAGGAGGAATATGAATGAGAATGTGGAACAAGAGGCTCTTCAAGCTCCTACAGAAGCTTATCATGTTACGACCGACCCTTTGGCCGAACAAGTGACTAATGCAAAGTTTAGGACTGTTTTTCAAGTGTTGGCTCAAGTCATGAATGTTTAAGCCAATAGGGAGATTGTGGTCCCCGTGAACCTAATATGGGTACGAAGGTAACTAGAGTAAGGGACTTCACTAGGATGAATCCTCTGGAGTATCATGGTTCCCAAGTCGTGGAAGATCGTCAAGAGGTCATCGATGAGATGTATAAGGTGTTGATGATCATGGGAGTGACGTCGGTGGAATATGCAGAATTGGCCGCTTATCAACTTAAGAGTGTTTCTCAAGTTTGGTTCAACCAATGGAAAGAAGAGAGGGCGGTTGATGCGGGTTCTCTTGGTTGGTAAAATTTTAAGGTTGCTTTCCTTGATAGGTTCTTTCTCCTTGCGATGAGAGAGGCAAATGTACTTGAATTCATCAATCTTCGTCAAGGAAATATGAGTGTGAAGGAGTATGCCTTGATGTTCATACAATTGTCTAGATATGCTCCTACTATGATTGCCGATCCTAGGGCAATAATGAGTAAGTTTGTTTCAGGAGTGTTTGAGATGGTGGTTAAAGAATGTCGTACCGCCATGCTCATCAATGAAATAGACATTTATCGTCTAATGGTTCATCCTCAACAAATAGAAGAGGAGAAACTTAAGGAAAGATCTAGGGAGTCAAACAAGGTAAGGACCACTGATGGTGACTTTTCAAATTTGAGGTCCAATGGACATGGTCGTCCTAAGTTCTGACAAAGGTTTTCTGGTCAAGGTTCCTCCAATGCTATGGCTCCAAAATTCAATAAAGATAGGGTGTCTAACCCTAAGCCTCAAGGAGGAAATGGTGATGGATCTTCATTGTCTACTTGTGCTAGATGTGGAATAAAGCATGAGTTTAAATGTCTAGTCGGTTCCAATTCATGTTTTGGTTGTGTCAAGATGGATCATAAGATAAGGGATTGTCCCTCAATTTTTCTAATAATGAAGGAGATAATCGTCGATAGGCTCAACCTTACCCTTCATCACGTTCTAGTAGGAGTCAGAAGCAAATCAAATTTTATGCACTTCAAAGTTGTCATGAGCAAGAGGGTTCTCCCAATGTTGTTACTGGTATGTTGAAAGTCTTTCCTCTTAATTTTCATTCTTTGTTTGATCCCAGTGCTACCTTGTCTTTTGTGACACCATAAGTGCTATGAGGATTGATATTCTTCCGGATGTGTTGTTAGAACCTTTTTTTTGTCTCTTCTCCTATAAGTGAATCTATTATGGCTAAGAGAGTCTATAGAAATTGTCCCATCTCCTTGTCCCATATAGTGACTTATGTTTATCTTGTAGAGCTTCATATGTTAGATTTTGATGTTACTCCTGGTATGGATTGACTCCATTTTTTTTATGCTTCTATTGACTGTAGAACCCGAGTGGTAAAGTTTCAATTTCCTAAGAGCCCTTCCTGGTGTGGAAAGGGAGAAATTTTATGCTTAAGGGTCAATTTGTTTCTTGCCTTAAATCTAGAAAAATGATTTCTAAGGGTTGCATATATCATCTTATTCGGGCTAGGGATACGAATTCTGAAATCCCTACTCTTGAGTCGGCCCCCTTTGTCAATGAGTTTTCAGAAGTATTTCCTTATGATTTATCCGTTATTCCTTCTAAAAGGGAGATAGGCTTTGGTATTGACCTTCTCCCCAGATACGCAACCTATATCTGTATTCCTTCCTACCGAATAACTCCGACAAAACTTAAGGAATCGAAAGAGCAATCGAATGATTTGTTGGATAAGGGTTTCACCCGACCGAGTATCTCTTCATGGGGTGCTCCAATATTGTTTGTTCATAAGAAGGATGGTTCCCTTCGTATGTGCATTGATTACCATCAGTTGAATAAAGTCACTATAAAGAAAAAGTACCCTTTTCCGAGGATTGATGATTTATTCGACAAACTTGAAGGAGAAAGTTACTTCTCTAAGATTGACCATCATTGGGGTTATCAAAAATTGAGGGTGAAGGAGGATGACATTTCAAAGACGACATTTCAGACTCAGTATGTTCACTATGAGTTTTTGGTAATGTCATTCGGGTTGACTGATGCTCCGGCCGCATTTATGGATTTGATGAATAGGGTGTTCAGACAATACATTGATATATTTGTGATCAAGTTTATTGATGATATCTTGATTTATGCAAGGAGTAAAGATTAGCATACTGATCATTTGAAGATTGTGTTGCAAGTCCTCAAGGACTAACAATTCTTTGCAAAATTTATTAAATGCAAGTTGGTTAAGATTCATGGAATTTCTTGGTCACATTGTCTCATGCAAGAGTATTGAGGTAGATCCTAAGAAGACGAATGTGGTTAAGAGTTGGCCTAGACCTATATCCCCTTTGAATGTTAGAAGTTTTTTGGGTTTGGCTGGTTACTATAAAAGGTTTGTTGAAGGGCTTTCTTCAATGGCCTCTCCATTGACGACATTAACCCAAAAGAAAGTCAGATTCTCATGGTTGGAAGCTTGTGAGAAGAGTTTCCAGGAATTGAAAGATAGACTTACCTCTTCTCCGGTGTTGTCTTTACCAGAAGGATCAGATGGGTTTCTTGTCTATTGTGATGCTTCAAGGATTGGACTAGGGTGTGTCCTTATGCGAAATGGGATGGTTATTATCTATTCTTCACAAAAACTTAAGATTCACAAAAAGAACTATCCTACCCATGATTTGGAACTAGCAGCGATTGTGTTTGTCTTAAAGCTTTGGAAGCATTACTTATATGGTGTTCATGTAGATGTCTTCACCGATCAAAAAAGATTGCAATATGTGTTCAAGTAAAATGATAGAAATCTTCACCAAAGGAGGTGGCTTGAGTTACTAAAGATTACGACATGAGTATCCTCTATCACCCCGGCAAAGAGAATATAGTGTCGAATGATCTTAATCCGCTATCAATGGGTAGTATTGTTCATGTTGAGGAAAATATGAAGGAGTTGGTTCATGATGTTCATAGATTGTCCCGATTGGGTGTTCGGTTATTTGACTCTACCAACGGCGGTATTATGGTTCATAATTGTTCAGAATCATCTTTTGTGGTAGAAGTGAAAGCAAAGAAAGGTCTTGACCCGATCTTGATTGAGTTAAAGGAATCGATGCTTAAAAAGTTTGTTGACGCTTTCTCCCAAGGGGGAGATGGTGTGCTTCGATATAAAAGTTTCTTGTGTGTTCCCAATGTTGATGACTTGAAAGAGCGAATCTTATTAGAAGACCACAGTTCTTGATATTCCATTCATTTGGGAGACACAAAGATGTACTGTGATTTGCAGGAGGTCTATTGATGGAATGTGATGACGAAGTATATTGCAGAATTTGTGGCTAAGTATCCTAATTGTCAACACGTGAAAGTTGAGCATAGAAAGCAAGGAGGTTTGTCCCAAGACATTAGTAGTCCTACTTGGAAGTGGGAAGATTTGAATATGAACTTCATTGTTGGTTTACCGTGCACCCTGTGGCAACATGACTGGACTTAGGTTATAGTAGACCGTATGATGAAATTGGCTCATTTCATCCCTGTCAAGGTTTCTTATTCTGCGGAGGACTATGCTAAGATGTATTTGAATGATATGGTTAGGTTGCATAGATTGCCCCTATCCATTATATATGATCATGGTACCCAAATCACTTCTTTGTTTTGGAATTCTTTCCACAAAGGGCTTGGTACTCGAACTAAGCTTAGTACGACCTTCATCCTCAAACTAATAGGCAAGCCGAGCATACTATCCAAACTTTGGAAGATATGTTGACGTGTTGTGTGATTGACTTCAAGGGTAATTGGGATGATCGTTTGCCTTTGATTGAGTTTGCATATAATGATAGCTATCATTCAAGCATTTGTGTGGCTCCATTTGAGGCTCTTTATGGTAGGAGGTATAGATCCCCTATAGGTTGGTTTGAAGTTGGTGAGGTAGCTTTGATAGGTCCCGAGTTGGTACATGAGGCTATGGAGAAAGTTTGCCTTATTAGGGAAAGGTTGAGAACGACTCAAAGTTGAAAAAAGTTGTATGTCGATGTTAGAAGAAGAGATCTTGAATTTGATGTAGATAATTGGGTCTATTTTATAAGTTCACCCATGAAGTGTTTAATGATATTTGGGAAGAAAGAGAAGCTTAGTCCCTGTTATGTAGGCCCATATCATATTTTGAGACGTATTGGTAAGGTTGCTTATGAACTTTATTTGCCTAATGACTTAGCATCGTTGCATCCGATTTTCAATGTCTCCTTGTTGAAGAAATGTGTTTGTGATCCAACGTCTATAATACCATTGGAGAGCCTTGGTATAAAGGAGAATCTTTCTTATAAAGAAGTTACGGTTGAGATCTTAGATCGGAAAGTCTGGAAGTTGAGAAACAAGGAAGTTGCTTTCGTGAAAGTTATTTGAAGGAATCCGTTAGTTGAAGGTGCTACTTGGGAGCCCGGGGCCGATATAATGTCCCATTAGCCTCATCTATTTCCTTCGTCCCTACTCTAGCTTGAGGTATATAGTTCCTCATGGTTCAGTCTTTTGATTTCATATGTCTTAGTTATTCCCATGTTTCTTAATACATGCATGCTCATAAAAACTTGATTTTGAGAAAATGAGTTAACTTGATTGATTTCTCCATGTTTATGTCCATTTGAGCATGAGTTGCATATTGGCCTTATGAAATGATGTTTTGAATATGCTTTAGTTTGGAGTCAATTTTTTCTCCTCAAATATGTTTATTTATGTGATTGCATTCATGTTGGGTTGTTAGATCTTCTTTCTACCATTCTTATGATGTCTTGAGTTCCATTCGAGGATGAATTTTTCCAAGGGGAGATATTGTAATAGTTTGGATTTTGAAAAGAGAAAAAAATGCAGCTTTTAAGTCAGCGTCTGTGTCTATGTGTCTCATTTACGGACCGTATAAGCTTCTATGGGAGGTAGATGGAAACTGTAGGAACTGGGGATAATAAATATTGACATTAAGTTCCAGTACCCTTTTTACGGTTCATCAGGACGATCCGTCAACCTTTGTACGAGTCATCGATAGGTATCGTAGGTGAGTTCAAGACTTAATGAAATTTTGAGGGCCAAGGTTGGTTCTATGGATGGTATGTACGGTCCATAGGAAAACTTACGGGCCGTACATAGGTTCCATAAAAATTGATTAAAATTTGAAGTCCCAGTAACCTATCTACGGTCGACCAGTACAGTTCGTAGAAGGACCTACATACTGTAGGCCCAACTGTAGATAGGCCCGACAGTATTTTAAAGGGGCATTTGAGTCTTTTCCTAATTATTTTAATCCAATGCTACGTCATTTTACCTTCTACCTTAGGCCCTATATAAACGTTTAAGCCCCAAATTTACCCATTTTAACTCATTCTCCTAAATTCTCAAAACTTAACCAAATTCATCCCCTCAAATTCTCTCAAGTCTAAGGAAGAAGAAGGAGAACTAGGGCTCCATTTAAGTTTCCAATTCACTATATTTCTTGGAATTTTAACATCAAGGTATGTTAGTATTCACCCATGGTGTTATTTCCTCCATAAGGTTATTAAATTCTCCAAGGTTACAAAGCTAGATTACCCAATCAAAGTTTGCGTTTTATTCAATGTTCATGGGTTCTTTTCAATGTTGATCAAATTTATTGTTTTCTGTCTATTTATGCATGAATTGAAGTAATTATAAGTTTTTGAGTTAAATTCATAAGAACCATGCACGCCCCATGAATTTTACACTATGAGCATATGATTAAGTTTATGAACTATGATTTACGAATTTATAAAGATATGCATGTTCCTTCTATGGAATTGATATGAATGATTCAGGCTCCATATATATGAATGATTGAAGCTTCTATGAGAGTAAATCATCAATGTTGTTCTTGTGAAAGGTTATTCTCACATGAAGGATTCATAGGGTTGAAAGGTTTTCTCAACTAAATTTGAATCCATATTTAGGAGCTATTCTAAATGAACTCTAGCTTGGACTGACAACTTTATTATTCCTTTCCATGGATAATAAGATGAATACGATTAATGACTACTCAGTGGAATTTATGCTTAGCACCTGAGTGGACTAGTGGCGATTACCCATATCCCATAACTATGTGCCACCATAGGTTTGTCTTAGATAGACATTAGCTAGTGGATCCACTTTAGCTCAAGTTTATTACCTTAACAAGTAAGGACATCTCTTTTTTGTGTGGGATAGACACCCGATTCTATGTTATAGCTCACGTGGTCTATGTTGGTTAATGTCAACCTCCCCACAATAATGAACTAAGGTTACTTTCCAATGGTATCTCAAATGTGTTTTAAAGATGTTATGCTTGCATAGACCATGATTGTGACTTATGTTTTCTAATATGTTAGTTTATGATTTATCTTGGTCATTGCATGTCATGTAAAGTCCCTTTTAGCATGATTTCATAACACTTATGCATTGCTATCATATTTAGTATATTTCATGTACTAATGCATACCTTTGCCTACATTGTTTCACTAATGTAGGGTCCGACACTCCTGTTCCACAGACTCGTGGCTAGTTTATCCTTTTTGAGTTTTCAAAGATTGGTGAGTCCTCATGTTCCAAGGACCGAGACTATTTTATTGTTTTATATCATTTTCATTTTAAAATTGTATATGTGATGTATGGGTTACGTTCCAATTACTTTCCTTATGATGTATCATATGGCTTTGAGACTTATTTTAGACATCCTTTTTGTCAAACTCTTTATGATATAAGATTGTCTATTCAATTCGGTTAATTCTATTATCTTGTATAATGTATGCTAAGTGGTTTATGTGGGGTCTCTTAGGGTCCTATATGTCATGTTACGCCTGTGTTATACTTTGGGTCATGAATAATGTCTATGTGGTTTAGAGAGTACTTAGAATATGAGGCATATCATTTCATGGTGTCGCACTACATTGCATCTCATTACATCCTTCATTCTTGTTGATTTTGTGCTTATTGGTTGGACATTTCGTGATATTTGACTATCCATATCTGATGAAGCTTGACTATAAGTATAATGTAGACTCGTTTAAGTAAAATGGTGATTTTCTTATATGTACTCTTGTAAATACTTCTTCATTGTCGGTCTATGAAATATATTGGGTCCACGTGGTTTCGTACTGATACAATACTTGTTGCACTCATTTATGGTGCAGATCTAATTCTGAATACAAGTGTATCTCGTGGAGCATTCTTAGTCCGAGTTTTGATTATCTTCGAGTTATGGTAAGCTGCTTAGCTATTTTGCAGCCCAGACCTCCCTCTATCTTATTATTTTGTTCTATTGTTTTAGTATTCAGACATGATATTTCTTACGTTTAGACTTATCATTTCAATTTCAGACTTGCATCGAATTTTAAAAGCTCTTGTACTTATGACACTAATTCTTGGGAAATATTTTAGCTTTTCACACTTCATACATATGAAAGGTGTAGTTCTTGAGGTATTCCAATTGTAGTTTATCTTTCACCTTAATTATTTAGTTACACTGGTAAAACTAGTGGGTTGTTGTCACGACCCAAGCCTAGGGCCTAGACGTGACCGGCGAATGGGGAACCCGAAGGAACCCCAAACAAGCCTCATAGCGTATCATAACACATCCTTGGTCGCGGAAGCAAATAAAATGACCATAAGTGATAAGCACAATCAAGGGGAAAATCGGGACTAAGGGAGCAAGAGAAACAAAAAAAGGAATGATACATAAATACCATAGATGAGTCAAGCTCAAGCATAATACACAACTTGTCCAACACCACCTCTAAACATGAGTACTTAGCGGGGGCCAAGACAAAC
>JAJOOS010023180.1:0-21187 GCA_029582725.1 Solanum chiquidenum | reverse complement strand
CAGGTTAATCTTAGCACAACATTTCATCCACAGACGGATGGTCAGGCAGAGCGTACCATTCAGACCTTAGAGGACATGTTGAGAGCTTGTGTGATCGATTTCAAGGGTAGTTGGGATGATCACCTTCCTCTTATTGAGTTTGCCTACAACAATATTTACCATTCCAGCATTTAGATGGCCCCTTATGAGGCATTGTATGGGTGTAGATACAAATATCATGTTGGTTGGTTTGAAGTAGGTGAAGCAGCCTTGATAGGGCCAGATTCAATCCCTTATGCTATGGAGAAAGTGCAACTCATTAGAGATAGACTTAAGATAGCCCAGAGTTGCCAGAAGTCTTATGCAGATGTAAGGAGAAGGGAACTAGAGTTCCAAGTTGATGATTGAGTTTTCCTAAAAGTGTCACCTATGAAGGGAGTGATGATATTTGGAAAGAAAGGGAAGTTCAGTCCCAGATATGTAGGCCCTTACCGTATCTTGAAAAGGATTGGTAAAGTGGCTTATGAGCCAGAGTTGCTAGAAAATTTAGCAACAGTGCATCCAGTCTTTCACATTTCACTATTGAAGAAGTGTGTGGGTGATCCAGCATCCGTGGTGCCATTAGAGAGTGTGGCTGTAAAAGATAGCCTTTCTTATGAGGATGTACCAGTTGAGATTCCTGATCGTCAGGTTAGAAGTTTGAGAAACAAGGAAGTCACTTCAGTCAAGGTTTGGTGGAGGAGTCAGTCTGTAGAGGGAGCTACTTGGGAAGTAGAAGCAGCCATGAAAGCCAAGTATCCTTACCCCTTTCCTTCCGAATCCATTCCAGCTTGAGGTAATAATTCCTCTTCAGTTTTTCAGTCATTCATGCGTAAAATCAGTCGTAGTATCATGTTCCTTCAGTCTGTACTTGCATTTGCAGCGTATTTGCATGTTTTTGGAACTCAGTTCAGTCAAAAATCAACCTTCAGTGTTTAGTGGTAGGGTTGCAGCTCATTCCCTCCATTTCAGCTAGTTTAGTTTTCATTCGAGGACTAATGATCCCAAGGGGGATATATTGTAACACCTCGAAAACCAGGCCTAGAAACAAATTGCCAAAATTACCTGAACCAGTGAACTACGGCAAGGTTCACGGACTGTGATAGGGTCCACGGTCCGTTAACCTGCCCGTGGTCCAGACTTGGACTTCACCAGGTCCAGGTGTCAGACCATGGGACCCTTCACGGGTCGTGGTCACAACAATGGTCCGTGGTGGCGTCCGTAGTGTCAGACCAGTAGACTTCCAATATGAAGTCTCCAGACCTCAGCCCAAATGAGGACCACTGGGACATTCACGGTTCGTGGTCCTCCACACGGGCCGTGGTAGTGGCCAAAGTCCAGACCCCCAAGTTTTCAAAACCAAGCCAGACAGTGATCAACTTCATGGTCCGTGGTCCCTTTCACTATTCGTGAAGGTGGTCGTGGTCAGCCCATCTGCAGTTTAAGTCATGGTTATTTTGGTCTTTTCCTTATTCGTTGGACACCTAAACTTCATCGTTTTAACCCTAAATTTCGTGGTTTTAGTCAGTTTAAGCCTAGAAACATAACTAGAACTTACCCAAGTCAGATCTTTAATCAAAACTTAGAAAATTAGAAGTGAAAGGAGAGAAAAGGCGACTAACCCTAAGTTCAAGAACGCAACAAGTTTCCTACAGTTCCAACCCTGAAATCAAAATATTTCTCCTTGGAATTTGTCACTAGGCATGTGGGATTTCACTAGTGGGTTCCTTTCACCCATTAGGTCCCTAGTTTTCAGTCAGTTTCTTGATTCCCTTACTATGACTAGACCTAAGGTTTCTTGAATGTTAGAATTATTGGGTTCTTAGCTGTTAGAATGATCCAAATCAGATTAGTATGTTAATATTCAGTCTATTGAATGAATTTCAGAACTCTAGCTATGTAGTTCTTTAGTTCTTGAATTACACATTCTAGGCTAGATATTTCAGTTATTTCAAATATACTTGCCTCAATTTGAAATGTGTCATTATCAGTTATTTATGCACATTCTCAGTTTGCATGTCGTTTTGAGCTATCCAGTATATCACAGTAATTCAGTCATAATGTGTTAATCATTTAATCCATTGGGAGTAGCATAATACTGAGTTGGACTAGGGTTCAGCGTACCCAAACAGTCCCAGAACTACTAGCCACGTAGGTTGTAAGTCCCCTATGTGGGCATCATTTTAGTGATCACACCATCATGCCTCTACACCTTTGGCCGGGTGTATTGAGTCCTCTCGATGGGGCGTATACATCAGACTCCACATTTAGCTCATGTAGTTTTATTATCGGTTATTAGTAGCTCCCACAATTCAGTCAGACTCTGTTGCATTGACCATTTTTCAGTACAGTCAATATTCAGTCTCAGTATGTTATAAGTTGGTCATTTAATTTAGCTAGCTCAGTATTCAGTATCTATATGTTCAGATTATGCACTTGCTTTATTGCTTATTCAGTTATGTGTTTATTTCAGCTATATTCTAACCTGCATGCTCAGTGCCTTTCAAGTACTGACGCATATATTGTGCTACATCTTCTCGTGATGTAGGTTCAGGTCCCCAGCAGTCAGATCATGCTTAGATCGATTCTCGATCTCCAATTCAGCAGAATCAGTGGTGAGTCCTCATTCTCCGAGGACAATAATCATGAGTTTCTTTTCAGTATTTTTAGTCCTTTTGTTTCAGTTTTGCTAGACTTAGTTGGGGCATGTCCCAACATTTCTAGTCAGTTTAGAAGCTATTTTCAGACATAGTTAGATTCATCTTAGTTATTGAGTTTGGTCTTTCTTTTGTATTAAACTCTCAGATTATATATTCAGTTTTAGCATATGGGTATTCCCCATCATTTCATTTTTATTTATGCTTTAGATTCCGCATCAATTATTATTATCCTTAGTATGCTCATGTCATGCCAGAAGGGTTGGCTTGGGATCACTTGTGATCCTAGGTCCCGTATCTGCGTCCACGGGGTAGCCTCCGGGAGTGATAAATGTACTGAGTAGCATCCCCATTTATCTATTATCTTCTATGAATCCTCAAAAATGTGTGATTCTGGACATGAATAGATTTTTTGTAAGATTTTTGTGGAATTTCAAAGAAGTGGGGAGAAACAAACACTGGGTTGCAGGGAGTGACATTTGTAAACCTAAGGAGGAAGGGGGCTTGGGATTCAGATCTTTATTTGTTGTCTCTAATGCACTGTTTGCTAAGCTGTGGTGGATATTTAGAACTTAAAAGACATTATGGACAAACTTCATGTGGAACAAATACTGCAAAAGAGAGAGACCCCAACTGGTGGAATAGAAAGGAGGAACACAGACCTGGAAGAACATGTTGGAGGCTAGAGAAATGTTTGATCAAGAAATTTGGTGGGAACCAAAGATGGGTCACTCTAGTGTATGGTTTGCCAATTGGACCCAATTTGGGGCTCTTCACTATTGTTTACCTATCACTAATGATCATGACAATCAATGAGAGGATATCAGACAACTTTTCTCAAATGGGAGATAGAATGTAGAAAGGATGCAAGAAATACTTCCTAAAGAAGTGAGTAAGCATGTTCTTACTCAAGTAAATTGTGAAGAAAAGATGGAGGAATTGGATAAGCCCTGGTGGATGTTGAATAAATCAAGAAAATTTACTGTAGGATCTGCCTGGGATAGCATCAGACAAAAGGAAGAAGTCCAACACTATATTCAGCACATTTGGAGTAAAAGGGTTCTTTTTAGGGTGTATTTTTTCTTGTGGAGTCTTTGGAAGAAAATATTACCTATTGGGGAGGTTCTGATAAGAAACATGATATGTGATGAAATGATATGGTGTTGCTGTGGAGAAGGAGTTCAAGAAACAATAGAGCATCTTTTCATGAACTACCCTAATTCTAAATCCTTATGGTTTTTCTTTGCATGACGAACAGCAGTAGACGGTCCTTTTATCCACTTGAAAGATAGCACTTATAAATGGTGGCTGACAAATGTTGCACCAAAGGTCAAACCAATTTACAAGGTTATTCCCATGTAACACCTTGGAAATGAGTAGACTAAACTAGGGCTTGACGTGAGGGTAAGAGTAGTAGATACAACTCCCCATACTTAAAATAAAAGAGTTTAGGGCTAGAACGTCAAGGTAAAACCCCTCAAGGACCAACCAAGGGTCCTTGAGGAGGACCATGGACTGACCAAAAACCAGCACCATCCACAAGACCACCCACGCCATGTGGATGGACCCACTCCCCATAGGGGGCAGCGTGGGTGAGGTCTCTTTGGAATCTGCCTAAGGCAATAGCCACGGGCAAGACCTATCCCTCGTGGATAGGTCCACGCCACGTGTCTTACACTCGTAGGTCAAGCCCCCTATTTCAAGCTCCAGAACTCCGAACCATTCTTCTCCAACACGGGCCATGGGTCCAACCATAGTCCGTAGGTGAGGGGGTCGTGGGTCACACCTGGGGACTGTTTTGGAGGTTTCACTTAGGGGTATTTTAGGGTTTTCCTTTTTAAGTTAATGTTAAGGGACATCGTTTTACACTTATTTAAACAAACTATATAAGGTTTTAGGGTCCCTAAACTAAGTCATCTAATCATAACTACCAACTTCCCAAATCAAAACCAGCTTCTCCAAAATCTTCTCTCTAGAACTTCAAGAAAGAAGAAGAAAAATCAAAGCTAGGGTTTGAAGGAGGAGGATTTTTCACACGATTTATTTGGATAATCAAGCCAAGGTATGATATCTTTTCATCTATAGGTAGTTTTCACCCATAGAGCCCCTTCGAAACTCAATTTCATAACTTGAAATCCCTAAAAAAAAGCTAGGGTTTCACTCCAAGTCATGGATTCCTTTTCAAAAATGATTTAAATGATTTAACTGCTTTATATTATGATAATATTGATGAAATACTACTTTTTTCATGATGAATTACCTGAGAATCCATGAATTCTCCTATTTTCCTGAAATTGGATCTCAAGTGTGGGTGTTGATTGATACTAGTAGAATGTGATAGAATTATGCATGTAGTAGTTGTTCTAATTGAATCATGTTATCATCCATGTCTAACATAGTAATTCTAGATGTGATTGATGAATTGTGATCTAGTGTCCTTGAGGGCTATGTATGAGGATTGTATATGATTGTGAAAACTATGCATGTGCTTTAAGCATACTTTGAGAGTAAAGCTCCTATGATTATGAAGCAATTGTGGTATTGTTGAAAGATCATTCTCACCTAAATCCTTACATATGACTATGCATGAAATGTCCAAGACTATGGTAATCTTGTTGTGTTGATTGAAGGCTATTCTCATGGAAACACAATGAACATGATGTGAAAGGTTTACTCACATAATAATGATTCTAAGGTTGAAAGGCTATTCTCACCTAGATAATCTATGAGCTATATCATGATATTATGCTGGATGGGTTGTTAGGGCATTCTTCCATAAACATGAACCTAAGTCAAAACTTAAAATGAAGTTAATGGGAATTATGCTTAGCACCGAGTGAATATGAATATGAGATGAAAGATTTTACATTAGTTAGTCAGGCTTTCCAAATGAGTTCCTTATACGTCAGTTAGTCTGGGTTCCCAAAATAGTTATCTCATGAGATGGAAACCTTCTACCTCATAAGTTCGGGATTCTAAAAGCAATCTCCTTATCCCGTAACTATGTGCCCACATAGGTCTTTAGCTAGTGGATCCACCTAAGCTAACAAACTTTAGTTCTACCTTAGGAAAGTAGGACACCTCTTTTCGATGTGGGGGAATGACAGCGGATTCCATGTAGCTCACATGGTCTATGTCGGTTAAGGCTATTTCCCTCCATAACAAGAACATGAACTATGAAAAAGAACATGAGTTATGCACTATGGTTTCTCAAGAGATTCTACTTAGTGTGAGTAGGGGTATGGGACTTCATTCATACATTTCACAAGTAGGCTTTAAGAGTAGTCATGGTGCATTTCTCTTATGCTATGATGATTTATGAATTAATGCATGCTTTATATGGATTGTTGCTATGAGTGACTTTCCTTGACATGAGTTATTGAACATGAATGTTTTCCTTGTCTATGAGTATTAACTATGGATGAGATCAAAGCAAGACAAGTATGAATAAGGTGACCTAAAGGTGGTACTTAGTATTAGATGGGATTATGGGATTTTATCTATGCATTGCACAAGAATATCTTAGGGTTACTTATAAGATGATTCTCTTATGACATGAAAATCTAAGTGTTTGACTTGTGTTTTGGATCCTCAATTGCCAAACCCATAAACAAGCCCCTGGCTGTGAGCATCTGCATCATACTGCTAGTCGCCACAAATGTATCCCCTTGAGGTAGAACAAGAGGTCCGTCAGATTCAACAGCATTAAAGTTGACCATATAGTTATCACGCAGTCTTGGCCATGGTGGATCCTGTACCCTCACTGCATCTCCCAGTATATTCTTACCTTGAACCAGTTTATTCTCATTACCAACCCTCGATTGCTGTAACTCAACACCATCACCTAGGTTTTCACCAATAGGATTGATTGGAACTCCTTGGTTATTCATTCTTCGCAAAGTTTTGTTCAATTCTGGATCGTACGGAGTCAGTGGTTCACCTTGGCTCCATGTACTTGGCATACACTAGAGTAGGAATTTGAGAGAAATAAAAACAAAGAAAAAGTAAAATTAGGAATATTTGACTAAAGTTCAATAACGTAGTTAAACTTATTCTAAAATCCTTATTCCCCGGTAGCGACACCAAAATTTGATACACTCAAATTACACCTCCTTTCAGAAGCATAAGCGATCGTTATCAAGCAAAGAACCCAACTTATAGGTTGGGATCGATCCCACGAGGAATATGGTCTAGACTTAAGTTCACCTTACAAATATATTCATTTAGCCAATGTATTTTTGAAACTGGTAATTAAAAGGGGGGGGGGGGGATTTGTGTAACAAATTCTGCAAAATATGTAATCATCACCTTACAAATATATTCATTTAGCCAATGTATTCGCATCTCCTTTATATTCTCATCATTCGCATTAAACCTGTTCATCATTTTCTGCATCATATCCTCAATACGTGACATATTACCTCCAGCTTCTCTATTACAAGATTCTCAATTTTGAGGCGGGACATAAGACCCAACCCGATCGTTTATGTTGCCATAGTTGTTCCGATTGTAGTTGTTGTCGCAATTGTAGTTCCCATCCGATACATATTGACCCTCTCGGTTATAGTTGCCATAGTTCCGACCTTGGTTTCCTTGCCCTTGGCGCTAATTATCCTAGTTGGAACCTTGGGCGTTGGCTCGAAAACCCCTCATCTGATCATTCACCGCGTAAGTATCCTTTTCATAGTAATATTCCTCACCCGATAATGGAGTTCTAGTCAAATAATTGACTACATTTACCTTTTCAGTACCTCCGCTTACATGCTTCAATACGAACCCTAGTTCGGTCCTCATCTGAGCCATCTTCTCACGAATATCATCAGCGGATTGGTTAGTTGTAACGTGGACTGCAAATGTGTTTCTCCCTATATCTGACTTCCTAGTGCTCTAAGTTTTATTGTTCCGAGAAATTTATTTCCAGTTTCTCTGCAATCTGCTCAAAAGTGCACTCCCCATATGAACCTCCAACAATAGTATAAAGCACTGCCTTGCTGTTATCATCTTGACCTCAGTAGAAATACTCCTTGAGCGACTCATCATCAATACGGTGATTCGGAACACTTCTTATGAAAGCAGTGAATATTTCCCAAGAACTACTCACAGACTCACCAGGTAATGCTACGAAGTTGTTGAGTTTATCTTTGTGGTTCAACTTCTTTGAAACGGAAAAGTATCGTGTCAAGAACACTTAAGGTAATTAGACCAATGTATAGATTGAGTTATAAGGAAGCTCATTGAACCACACAGCAGCATCGCCGATCAATAATAGAGGGAATACTCGCAATCCAATAACATCCATGTCCAAGTACAGTCGACCCACACAACTTTTGCAAACACTCCTTAGCTTGGCTACGTGGGCATGTGGATCCTCAATTGCCAAACCCACAAACAATCCCCTGGCTGTGAGCATCTGCATCAGACTGCTAGCCGCCACAAATGTATCCTCTGGAGGTAGAACAAGAGGTCCGTCAGATTCAACAGCATTAAAGTTGACCTTATAGTTATCACGCAGTCTTGGCCCTAGTGGATCTTGTACCCTCACTTCATCTCCCAGTAAATTCTCACCTTGACCCGATTATTCTCATTACTAACCCTCGGTTGCTGCAACTTAACCCCATCACCTAGATTTCCACCGATAGGATTGATTGGAACTCCTTTGTTATTCATTCTTTGCAAAGTTCTATTCAATTCTAGATCGTAAGGAGTCAGTGGTTCGCCTTAGCTCCGTGTACTTGGCATACACTAGAGTAGGAACCTGAGAGAGACAAAAATCAAAAGAAAAAGTAAAATTAGGAAATGTTTGACTAAAGTTCAATAACGTAGTTTAAACTTAATCTAAAAGCCTTATTCCCCAGCAGCGGCGCCAAAATTTGATACGCTCAAATTACACCTCTTTACACAAGCGTAAGCGATTGTTATTTAAAAAAGAACCCAATTTGTAGGTTGAACTTGATCCCACGAGGAATATGGTTTAGACTTAAGTTCACCTTACAATTATATTCATTTAGTCAACGTACTTTTGAAACAAGTAATTAAAGGGGGGGAGTTGTTAAACAAATGCTGAAAATTAGGTGAGTAATCAAAGAGCAAGATTCAAACTTTAGTTGTTTATCAAGATGAGAGAGAAACTAGGGCGTACGTGTTCCCCATAAGGTCATAATTCTGCAATCCTAGTAATAGTAATCATTTCCTAGTGTATTGCATGCAAAGTGATAAGTTAGGTTTCTCTATATCAATAGTCTGGAATATAGAGAATTTTACCCCGCACCATGGTCTGGCTACGTGTCTCTAATTTACTAACCCTTACCTTTACCTCATATTAAACATCACATCGATGTATGGATTATTTTTCACCCTCGCACCAATAGATATTAGACTATTAGATAGTATCACATTAAATATATGCTGATAATTCTTTTCTTGTTAATTACCTCCTTGGTCCGGTAAGTAGTAACAAGGCAAGTTCTAACGCGTGCACTCGTTAAAAAGATTTCTAAGTGAAAGAATTATCAATGCATGCAACAACACTATTCAAGAATTACTTAGTTATTGTTCATACTTCGTTAATTGCTCATAGTTCCCACAACCCTAGTTGTAGATTTAGTTACCCATGATAGCAAGAACAGAATTCATAATATAAGAAGAAGAAATCATCAACTTACTTAATAGAGTAGAATAAACCCAGAATCTCAACTTGAATTTCAAAGTCAAAATCGTCAAAACGTGCTTAGGAAATTAAGAATTGCTAAAGTTGCAAGTTAATCTCCCAAGACAAAATACTAGAACAAAGTAATAATGTATAACCCCCAAAAACAAGGTTTACATGCCCTATATATAGAAAAAAAAGTCCTAACTACAAAGGAAATGAAATAAGGAAATAATGTTTCAGGACGCGTCTTCGATCTACGACACTGACCTACGGACCATGGATTGATCTACGGACCGTAGGTCCCTTCCGTGGCTCAGGACTTGGGCAATTTTCCAATCTTCAAAATCTCCACTTCTCTGAATCAATTGACGAATCCACAGTACAGATCGTGGATTGATCTACGATCCGTGGATCCTCTTTCGTAGCTCCATACTTAGAATCTTCAAAATCAGGTACTGGAACCCCTCTCTGAATGATTTGACGGAACACCAGTACGGCCTAATGGAAACTAGTATTCGCATTGAGCTAGAGTCTTACTTACCTCTGCATAGAAACTAGTATTCGCATTGAGGGTCAAGGTAGACCAAGAATCAAGAGAAAGTTCTCAAACCAAGGCTGATCTACCATGAGTTTACGGTATTTTTAATAAATTTCACTTAAGAGTTGTGTGTGTCTAGGGCCATTTTCTATTGGTTTTAATGCATTTTTATCATGTTTATAGGAAATATGTTCAGACGTGGAAATTAATAGACACAACTGAAGGATGTCCAGAAAAGGGCATTTACGGAGGTGATCTACGGACCGTAGGTCTATTTACGGGGGAGATAATGTAACAACCCGAAAAACTAGTAAGATCGAGCTAGAGTCTAATGGAAACTAGAAGGTGAGACTAGAGTCGTACGTGTGAGTTTTTGAGTTTGATGTTTGGTTGTAGGTTGTATATTGACTTCCCGAGCTTAGGTTGAGGTGTCTAGGGGTTAACCATCAAGGTACACCCCCCCCCCAAAGACCAACCAAGGGTCCTTGGGGAGGACTCTAAAGTCTAACCCCCAAGGCTGCCTAAGATCACAAAAGCTGTCAAAAATGTGTGACCTACGGATGGCCACCTACGGATGGCCACCTACGGCTAGTAGGTCAAGTGAAGCCCCGTAGGTCTTTATCTGTGGTTCAAGGCCTGGTTGAGGAGCTTCAGGTAAAAACCACGGACCTGCAGCACGCCCTTTAGATCAATATGGGCATATTAAGCAACCCCTACTTAAAATCCTTGGAAGTTTTTAAATAACTCTTCTATGTAATTTGTTTTTAGTTTGTTTTAAGTAGGGGTTGCTTAATATGGGTTTATTTTATGTATATAAAGTATTTTAAGGTATTAAACACCTCATTAAATCATTATAACCCAAAACCCCAAATCAAAACCTAACTACCTCCCTCTCCAAAAATCTTCTCTCCAGAACCCCCATTGAAGAACAAAGAAAGAGACCAAGGAAATCTTGAAGGAAGGAGATTTTCACCACGAATTTGGAAGGATTCTACACCTAAGGTATGGGAGTTCTTCATCCTTGGGAAGCTATCACCCAAGGACCCCTTTCAAAAGTTTTTAACTCAATTCTAGAAAACCCAATTAGTTATGGTTTCAACTCAACCCCATGGATTCCTTTCAAAGTTGTTCTTAAAGGTTGAATTATGTTTGTTATTGATGATACTACTGATTTTACTTGACTCTAACTCGAAATCCTTCAAGAATCCATGAGTTTTCCCCAACCCTAGCTATGGTTCTTCCTTACATTATGTGATGATTTTGCAAGTTGGTCAAATTGAATGAATGTGAGTTAATTATTATGTAATTGCATGATCTAAGTGTGATTTTACATGTATACTTGGTTAACCTAAGATTTCTAAGGTGAATTGGTATAGTATAGGGCTGTGTCATGAAAGAGACAAATTGAGGGTTTAAATCTGATCCTCCTAGAATGATAAAATTCTTCATGTAATGTCTTAGATTAGATCACCTAGACTCGAACTGGTTTAGGGTAATACTTCTAAACATGAATTGACTGGATCATGGTATTATATGTGTTACGACCCGATTTCGAAAACTAAGGTTTCGAAGCCATTTTGCAACTTTGGAAATTTTGTTAAGTTTTGGAAAAATCTATAATTTGGAGTCGCCACTTAATTTTTAGGAAAAATTAAGAAAACCGTTTTAAAAAAAAGGTTTTTGAAAGAAACATTTTAAATAAAACCAGAGTCGGGTAAGGGTTCAAATAATTCTCTAAGGAAGGGTTTAGGCATCTTAGAGAATTCGGTAACACGCGGTTGACCAACAGATTTAAAAGTTTGGCTAATTTTAAAAGAAAACTTTAAATTACTTGAAAACTCTTGTTGAAAACTTAGATAAAAATCTATTGATACTCCTAAAAATCTCAAGAATAAGCCTAACTTGAAACTTTTATCCATAGTCAAGTTTTGAATCATACAACTAATTCAAACTCATAAACATGAAGTAAAGAACCTTGTTTAACGACTATGAGAGAATATAAAAAATCCTCAAGTCATTCATACAAAGTCCTAACTTAAATTAAAAGACAACTAATTTATTTTAAGAAACTTAACAATTTTATCCTATTCAAAAACTTGAACTAAATAGTTAGTTCAAACTCATAAACATGGATTCAAAGCTAATTACTAACTATGAAAGAATATGGATAATCTCAAGTTAGTATAAGAGCTTAACTTGCCTAACTTGAAAGAGTTTTGAAAATTTAAATACTTAAAGTAAACAACTAACGAAATAGAAGAGTTATTTAAAAACTTCCAAGGATTCATCTAAGTTAGATAAAATAAATGTTAGAAGTTAAAAGCAAATATCACAAAATCACAATATAAGAAAAATAAAAGTGCGAACAAAACTTGGACAAATTTAAGTCCACTTGCTGCTTCTTAAATGTTGTTGCTGGCGTAATTTTGTAACTTTTTTTAAGTCTGAAAGATGCAAGTTTCATCCCTTTGAAATTGCTGCAACTCTACTTCGGTTAAATTGGACTTTTGAGAGTCCAAAACCTTCTCAATTTTCAGCCTTTCTAAGACTGATGTTGCTGCTACATTCTATTGTGTTGCTGCCATCAGTACACTTAGGCTTAGACCCAACACCATCTCATTTTCAACTCTCCTTAGCTGATGTCTGTTGCTAGTTTCTTGGGATTTTAACCCAATAGTATTAGCTTCCTTTCATTCGGCTTAGAAGTTGACTCGAAAAGAGGAAGATGCAAGAGAATGGGAGTCCAAACCGGACTCAAATCAGAAAAATTCATGTGAAGAAAAAGAAGAAAGAATTAGTAACTAATCAAGAAGAGGGTTGATACTAATTTAACATGTAAACAAACGAAATCAAGGAATACAACTTCAATCCTAATAGGCTAATACATTTACCTCATATGCAAAACAGAAGTCAACATAATTACAATTTATGTAAGCAAAAAGTTGGTCAGCAACTAAGTAGAACAAATACACAATCATGAGCCTACTGGAAAAAAATTCAGAGTTAACAACAACAAATAGATGAAATGAACAGCCAATTCTAATAGCAACTTATAAACTGATGCAAAGTAGAGAATATACCGGAGTATTTCGCTTTATTAGAACTAGCAGCTTAAACAAACTCAAAATCACTAGCGATATGTATTAAACGACCGCACAAACTCAAGCCAAATAGTGCCAATCTATCACACTAGATAACTAATGTTTAACACGACGTCTCAAATAGAACAACACATATATAACAATCAAATTTAAACTTACGAATTCCAAACGGAACCAATGTACGCAATTTAGGATCTATAGCTCAAAGGAATGGCATGAGGATCTAAGGGATCTAGGAGCAACCAAAGAGAAGTTGAATTAATATTCGACTTTATCTAGAGCTCGACTAGACCTAGGATCAACTCATGATTCCTGAACAAGTAAGATCCTTAACATAAGAAGTAAACAATATACCCACATTGTAAAAGAAGGAACTGGATGTGAAAAAAAGAAAGCAGGGGATTCACTTTAGAGAGCACATGTAAATGTGGAACTGAATTGAGTAACAAAAAGTCATATAAAACTAAAGAAACGAGTTCATAATATCAGCAGTAACTAAACTCGAACAAATCACCACAATATTTTAATCATATATAACTTAAGCAATCTGATAAAAACATGATACAAAACAATCTTGAATGATAAATTTGAGACCTTAGATTTTATAAGCTTATAAATAAACCTCTATTTCACATAGAGGAAAATGGTACAAACTAATCCAAGTATTAACATATTTTATCCATTTTATGGAGCAAGAGACAGATGCTTATGGAAACAAAAGAGTAGTAACCATTCAATCGAATTAGCAAAGAGCAAGACATTTTTAGACTATTTTCAATCATCAGATGCAATACAAAATTAACCAAGCAGAATTTGCTATTATTCATAAACAAGATTCTCATTTCACGAAAAGAAAAATCTGAAAAAAAGAACTTAAACTTAGCTCAGCCACACCAGTAGCCTACTTAAAACCTCATGACTCATCCTACTTTATAAACAAGCAGTAAATTTCCCCAGAAGCTATGATCAAAAATTCGAACAACACACAAGGAATATAAAAGAACATTGCTAAAACGCTTGTAAAAAACCACAACTACTTAGATATTCAGCGGGAAAAGATTCATCATCAATATACAAATATTAAGAAACATAAATACCTATAAATCGGCTCTAACACAAAACACAACAACATGGACTAAGATTAAGCTAATATAAAGGGAAAGGAAGGAATTACCTGGTTTTGGGTAGCGAACCGGACGATGAGTTTGATGGGGACGATTCCACCTCTTCAACTCGAACAACCACAAAACTTTAAACTATTGAACTGAGAATTCCCAAACTTTTTAGGGGTAATCTCAAGTATCAAATTTCTTTCAGTGAACAGTGAGCAAAAGGGTATTTATAGAGCATCTTCTAGGTCGAATTTGAGGGGGGGAAACGATGTGGGAATTGGAAAATTTCAAAATCCTTGAGTGGATAAGGTCGAGGTGAGTTGGAGAGCATACGAATTGTACAATTCCTCAATGGAAAATCGATTTGGGACGCTCGATTTGAAGGGCAAGGACAGACGAAGCACAAGATTGCTCCACCTATACCATTCTCAAATGTTCCCGTACGGAGAGGAGATACACTGCTATGCTGGACTCGAGTCGCATTTTGGGCTGCTAGGCTTCGCGATTTTGGGTTTTGATTTCTGGTGGAGTTCGCTGATTTCAGGAAGAAGAACGAAGGATATAGGGGTCGGCTGGTACGCGTATTATTGTTTGTGGTACGCGGATGTGTATTGTATTTTGGGTTGGGTTGGGTTTTTTGAAAATGGGCCAAAACTTGGGCTGATTTGATTAATCCAAAAGGATTTAAAGTCAAAGTGAGGGACCTGGTCCTTTTACCATATCTTAAATAAATTGAAAGCAAAAATAAATTACGTATTCAATTAAATATTAAGCTTCTCAACTCTTGCAACATAAAACAATTATTTTTACGCAACAACCCAATATGTTGATTAAATCGTGAATTAATTATTTTTAAGGAAATAAAATGCATATTTAATTAGAACTCCATTTTTAGTAAAAACGACCTTCTAAATATTTATTCAAATATAAATCTCTATATTTTAAGTATTATATAATCTATATGAAAAATGGCAAAAAGTGTCTTGAAAATAATTTTTAAAGTATTTTGATTTACGAAAATAATTATTTCAAATTGTTTGAAATTTGAGAGGCTTGAAAATTAATTAAATTGTGGAGGGCCAAAATTGGGTGTCAACAACTACCCCTCGTTTGTTTTGGATCGATGAAAGAGATTCGAGGCAATCGAAATTGACGAATCCAATTTTGTCCGACCACTAATTGATCTCTTCGGAACGGCGAACGGTAAGGATTTTTGAGGAATTATGGTCGGACCCTGGTATTGGGTTTCCTACTTATCTCAGGTTACATGAGAACTCACAACACTAGTACTTCGAAACGCTTGATTTAATGCACAATTTTGAAAGAATGAAAAAGTTATTTCGATGTCGAAGTATGGAGAAACTGAAAAGCTCAAGAACTGAGTGATGACAGAATTGTTGGAGTACAGTCGAGTTTTCAACATTAAGTCCGCCTACATATCCCTAAACTTTGGAAATCAGACTGCTTGTAGTTCGACTCAATCGGTTTAAAAGGAAATCTCTTATGCGAAAATAACATTTAGCTTAAGGATGAGTGACAAATTAATTGAGCGTGGAAAAGAGGCTTGTAAATATCTTAACTATGAATGTGGGGCCCTTCACATCCATATGTAAGAACTTACACGGATATAACTTCCAAAACTCTAGGTGTATTGTCACTCGATTTTGAAAATTTGCCTCCGGTGAGAGCTGAAATTTTCAGTGAAGGAGAAACTGAAACTATTACCCATGAAAATACCACATGCCTTAGGATAGGGATATGGTTTGACTGTGGTGGAAGTCGTTCCGCAACTCGCATCCTAAGAGTTTGATATTCCTTTTTGGACTATGTCCCAGTTCGCTGCTAAGAAAAAGTTTCACGTTGTGTTGCGTCCTATTTGACGTAGTCCACTTTGTGTATTGCAAAGTCTGGAAAACAATTGTCAGTAGAAAATGTAACATAAATACAAATATAATTTGTGCAAACCTGGTTAAACATGTCAGAGATGACGATCCAATTTCAAGCGTATTGCTCACGAAGAAAGTGGTGATCCAAAATGGTGTGTCAATTTGAACAATGTGATGATTCAATAACATTATATAACGTGTCACGTTGAAGGAAGTGACACTCTAATAATAATTTTAACATGTCACGTTGAAGGAAGTGACGCTCTAATAATAATTTAACGTGTCACATTGAAGGAAGTGACGCTCCAATAATAATTTAACATGTCACATTGAAAGAAGTGACGCTCCAATAATAATGTGTCACGTTGAAGGAAGTGACGCTCTAATAATAATTTGACATGTCACGTTGAAGAAAGTGACGCTCCAATAATAATTTAGCGTGTCACGTTGAAGGAAGTGACGCTCCAATAATAATTTAACATGTCACGTTGAAGGAAATGAACGCTCCATTAATTTAACGTGTCACGTTGAAGGAAGTGACGCTCCAATAATAATTTAACATGTCACGTTAAAGGAAGTGGCGCTCCAATAATAATTTAACATGTCACGTTGAAGGAAGTGACGCTCCAATAATTTAACGTGTCATGTTGAAGGAAGTGATGCTCCAATATAATAATGTGTCACGTTGAAGGAAGTGATGCTCCAATAATAATTTAGCGTGTCACGTTGAAGGAAGTGACGCTCCAATATAATATCCTATGATAAAGAATAAATCTCAAAATAGGGAGTATGGTTGTAACATGGTAATTTAGTTTGTCTCTTGTAATTTATGAAGCTTGTAAGATCTGCGATTGTCTAAAAAAGGTTGTTCCTGCACTCATACAAAAATTGTTAATACATAACAAGAATTAACACATGTCAAGACTTTTGCACATGTCATGACGATCTGGTAGCCATAAAGAACGCAGGATTCTGGAAGAACGCTTTGAGAACTTATAACGTTGAAACAAGGTAATAATGACCGATTAGGGATGTCACGTAAAGCAAGTCCCTACTTTTAGTCTGAAATCTCTTATTAAAGAGAGATTTTCTTGAAAAAGAATATATGAAACTTGAAGTTGAACGGAGATTTTGAGAACTTTGAACTATTTCAAAAAGTTACCCCTGCTTCCATTTCAAGGGTACTTAGCTAAAATAATTTGCAAAAAAATGAAGTGAACCGTACGACGAGTTTGATGGGGACGATTCCACCTCTTCAACTCGAACAACCACAAAACTTTAAACTATTGAACTGAGAATTCTCAAACCTTTTAGGGGTACTCTCAAGTCTCAAAATTTCCTCCAGTGAACAGTGAGCAAAAAGGGTATTTATAGAGCATCTTCTAGGTCGAATTTGAGGGGGGAAAACGATGTGGGAATTGGAAAAATTCAAAATCCTTGAGCGGATAAGGTCGAGGTGAGCTGGAGAGCGTACGAATTGTACAATTCCTCAACGGAAAATCGATTTGGGACGCTCGATTTGAAGGGCAAGGACAGACGGAGCACAAGATTGCTCCACCTATCCCATTCTCAAACGTTCCCGTACGGAGAGGAGACACGTTGCTATGCTGGACTCAGGTCGCATTTTGGGCTGCTGGGCTTCGCGATTCTGGGTTTTGATTTCTGCTGGAGTTCGCTGGTTTCAGGAAGAAGAATGAAGGATACAGGGGTCGGCTGGTACGCATATTGTTGTTTGTGGTACGCTGTTGTGTATTGTATTATGGGTTGGGTTGGGTTTTTTGAAAATGGGCCAAAACTTGGGCTGATCTGATTAATCCAAAAGGCTTTAAAGTCAAAGCGAGGGACCTGGTTCTTTTACCATATCTTAAATAAATTGAAAGCAAAAATAAATTACGTATTCAATTAAATATTAAGCTTTTCAACTCTTGCAACATAAAACAATTATTTTGACGCAAAAACCCAATATGTTAATTAAATCATGAATTAATCATTTTTTTAAGGAAATAAAATGCATATTTAATTAGAACTCCATTTGTAGTAAAAACGACCTTTTAAATATTTATTCAAATATAAATCTCTATATTTTAAGTATTATATAATCTATATGAAAAATGGCAAAAAGTGTCTTGAAAATAATTTTTTTAAGTATTTTGATTTACGAAAATAATTATTTCAAATTGTTTGAAATTTGAGAAGCTTGAAAATTAATTAAATTGTGGAAGGGCCAAAATTGGGTGTCAACAATATGCATGTTTATGAATACTTGAAGTATAAAGTGTCAACCATGATGTGATTAAGGTATTGGATCATGGTATTGCCTTATCTAATGTGCTATTGCTATACGTTTGGGATGAGTTGGTCCATAGTCCTTGAAGGGCATATTGTGAAGGATTGTGCATGTTGACAAGATTGTGTGTGAACCCATGAACTACCCCATGACCCTAATTTCATGAATTGTGATGGGTGTATTGATGCAAGATGATTACTATGAATTGTGTCAATGTTAATCTAGTATTGAATCTTGCCTATTTCATGCTTAAAGTAGTATTTCTAAGTGTGATTGTGAGACTCGGTTCATGACCCTTGAAAGGGGTAAATTGTGAAGGTTGTTCATGATTGATGGAAATTGTATGTGAACTTAGGATTCACTTGAAAGGTAAAGATCCTATGACTATTGTGTATATTGAGGTATTGTTGAAAGACTATTCTCCCCTTACCCCTTACACATGTTCATGTATAACTTGTCTAGGATGATGATGATGTTATTGTGTTGATTGAAAGGCTAATTATCATGAAAATACTATAAATGACAATGTGAAAGGTTTACTCACTTGTTGATGGTTCTAAAGTGAAAGGATATTCTCATTTGATGAATCTTTGAGCTATTACGATGAAAGTTGGTTAGAGTGCCTAGTGCATTCTCTATTGAACATAAACCTAAGTAAAGGCTTAATGACTTTTAAAGGGAAATAGTCTTAGCACCGAGTGGATATGAATATGAGATGGGTTCCTTCATGTTAGTAGTTGGGTTCACATTACGATGTCTCATGAGATGGAAACCCGCACGTTAGTAGTATAAGGTTTCTAGTAGCAATCTCCATATCCCTTAACTATGTGCCCACATAGGACTTAGCTAGTGGATCCACCTAAAATTTAGGATGTACGTTCTACCTTAGGCAAGTAGGACACCCTCTTTTCGGTGTGGGGGTAGAACACCGGATTCCATGTAGCTTACATGGTCTATGTCGGTTAATGCTATTTTCCCTAAATAATGAAGATATTAAATGAGACATGAATTATACTATAACTTCTTAATGAGTTTTACTTAGTAGGAGTGGGGGTATGGGACTTCACTTCCACATTGCACAAGTAGACTTAATGGGATGTCATGGGATGGTTCCTTTGCATTATAATGAGATTTGAATGGTTGCATGTATATTGAATGGATAATGGTTATGAATGATTTTCCTTATAATTCAAGTAATGTGCGTGACTATTTCCTTATTTGTGTTTATTTCTTATAATGAGGTCTAAGATTGGAGTGCATGACTAAGGTAGCTTCAAATAAGTACTTAGTAGGGTTGGTATTATGGGATTCCAACCATACATTGCACAAGTGTTTCTTAGGGGTTGCTTATGTGATGATTACTTCATGATGAGATGATCTTGGTATTTGATTTTCTATTATTGGTGATTGGAGCTAGGCTATGTATTGTGAAGATTGGGATTTGTATTATGTTGATATTGGAGACTATGCTTGGTATTATATTGATATCTCTCATGTTATAATGAAATGTATGTGAGTTGCCTTATTGGTTGCATTCTCCAACTATTTCAAAGATGATGTTAAAAATGGCATATAGCATGATTTCAAATGAAATGTCCCTTTTTATGCATGTTTTAATGGTTTTGTGCATGGCTTCCATATTAGTACTTTTTGTGCTAACCTTATTCTTCTACATTTTCTGTAAGTGTAGGCTTTGGAGATATTGTATTCCATCCTCGTGGCTAGGTTCATAGGAGATCAAGAAGAAGAATATTGGTGAGGCCTCATTGTATTCGAGGGCTCAACCATATGTCATTTATTGTCTTTCTTTTATGTTTTAGACTTTTTGTAAGGGTTGTGTCCCTAAAGTTGTATTTCAAGAGTTTTATTCCAAGTATAATAATAGATGGTTTGAGACATAGTGTCATAGATTCTCTTTCATATTTATAAAAGTCTTCGATTGTAAGAAAAGTTTTAAATTCCGCACTATTTTCCTATGCTCTTATGTGAAAGTTATGATATGAGGCTGGTATGCGACCCCTTCAGGGTGAATTACGCCGGTCACGTCTAGGGGGTGCTCTCGGGGAGTGACAAACGTACATTTATTTAATAAGTCAAGAATGGAGAGAATTAGTTGGGTCTTCTACAACACTTGTTTGTTTTAGGTCTTAGAGATGAAAACCTTTACGTGGTGCTGGATTTTGTAGTTGGTTTCCTTTCTCCTTACCTTCTTCCTTCTTTCTGTGTTGCCTTTAGCTTCTCTGGATAATTTTTTTCTTTTCCAGAAGTTGGCGCTCCACCGTTTTAAGTTGAAACCAGCGCAACTATTTTTAAACCCCTCACTGCCTCTTTTCTATTTTTATCTACTAATTACTTATTAAAAAGGTGGGTTAAAAGACAGGGCCTAAGTAGCTAATGAGTTGGGTTAGGTAAATAGTTGGTTACTCATTTTAAATGGGCTAAGCTCAAAATTTTAAGTCGTCACTGATTTGCAGCTTTTATTTCCCTTTTTGGTTCATTGGCTTCCCTCTATTTTTTATTCCCACCATAATTAGTTAAATTAGGTTTTAGTTTTTTAACCCTCATTTAATACAATGAACCAAATTATCAACTTAAAAATTTGAGGCCACAATCCTTAATTACATAATTG
Source organism: Solanum chiquidenum (assembly GCA_029582725.1). Taxonomy (NCBI): domain Eukaryota; kingdom Viridiplantae; phylum Streptophyta; class Magnoliopsida; order Solanales; family Solanaceae; genus Solanum; species Solanum chiquidenum. The sequence continues at coordinate 310 of JAJOOS010023180.1, read as the reverse complement.
TCACCTATACTCAATAATTAAAACTTATGCCACTGCCATTCCATTTAGGGTGTGTTTGGTATGAAGAAAAATATTTTCCAATTTTCTCATGTTTGGTTGGATAAAATATTTTGAAAAATATTTTCCGAATCAACTCATTTTCCTCAAATTCAAGGAAAATGATTTTCTTTAAAAAATTAAGGAAAATATTTTCCAAAACTTTCCTCAAATTTCAAATTACAATTTTTTTATTGAAAAAATCAATTATTTTTGTTGAAAAAAATTAAATTTAAAACTTATTTTAAAAAATATTTTCAATTTTTTATTTTTT
>JAJOOS010023179.1:0-14151 GCA_029582725.1 Solanum chiquidenum | reverse complement strand
GTGCTTCTACTGAAGTAGCAAAGCTTGTCCACTACGTAGGAAATAAAGTGAGGGGTTACTCAACATTAATAATTTATTGCCAGGCTTGTGTGTTTTGCTTTCCTTACACACCAAGAAGTAGAAATAAAGTGAGGGGTTACTCAACATTATTGTTCTTGCCAGGCTTGTGTGTTTTGTTTTCCTTACACACCAAGAAGTAGAGAATACTTTTTTACAGTTATTCCTTTTCTTGGAACAAGGGAAGTTCTGGCTTCTGAGCAACATTAAAGTTGCCTCAATGTGACCTATAGGTCATGCCATGGCATCAACCACTGATGCTTGTGTTGGCATAGTCTGTCTGCATTCGACCCCCTTGGGTGCGGCCCTTTTCCAGACCCCGCGTTAACATGGGATGCTGTGTACTGTGTACCAAGTTGCCACCCCCTATTTTTTTTTTCCCTTTATGTATCCTAGGTCCCTGTTCCCCCTTTATAGAACTGAATGTTGAATGAGAAGTGATAAATATATTCTGGTCTTAACTAGAGTGATTCTTTATCTGATTTTTTTTTTGGTGTCTATAATGAACTTAATTGGAATATGAAATAAGGATGTAAAACAGTGTATGCTTGACACACATCCATAATATAATATGCGGTTAGAGGTACAAGTACTCTTTTTTCAAAATTTCTATGGTTGGTTTTAGATGCCAGTTGGATGAGATTTGTTTTTTTAAATGTGGTTCACTATCTTCTTCCTGTGCCATTCATCAGGCATCACACCCCTATTTTTTCGCATTAATTTCTCTGTGTTGATAAAAAATTATGTCTGCAGAATTTGGCGAATCCAACTGCTTTGCTTTTGAGTTCTGTGTCTATGCTTCGTCATCTAGAGCTTCATGATAAAGCTGACCGCATCCAAGATGCCATCCTAAAAACAATTGCAGAGGGAAAGTACCGAACAAGCGACCTTGGAGGTACAACATCAACAACTGAGTTCACGAATGCCATCTGCGATCATCTTTGAACATGTTGGTCCATGTGTATATTATATTTTGCAAAGCAAATGTTTCTTTCAAAGATGCAATTGAAATTGCTTTTGGCGATTTAAAACTACATTTCCTTGGTTTTTATAGAAATTTGCATAATGGGGAATATCATAATTGATTCTCAAAGGATATATTTCATTGAATAGCATCCACAACCCGTAATCGGTGGCTTTCAGGTTAATTTTAAAGAAATAAGAGATTCATCTTGTTGTTAGTTCAATTCATGATATTCTTGCTTCTAACATGATCACATTTCAATTTTATGTTTCCTCAAGTATCCGTAGAGCAATGGCAGATGGTTTTCACGACTTTTTGTGGATTGCTTAAAAAAGTCAATTTCATGCTAATCTTCATCATTTACGTTTGAGATTGTTAGACAATTGGCATTTTTTTCAGCTTATTGTTTTTACTGTTTTTTTACTTATTTCAGTTTAGTGCTTCCTATTTTCTAGCTAGACTTAGTCAACTTTAGTTGCTCAACTCTCTGAAGTTAGTGGCTCCTTTAATGGCTGTTAGTGGCCCCTTTTATGGTTGTTAGTGGCACATGTTCTTATTTAGTTTTAACATCCACTTTGTAAGTGGCTACTAGATAGGAAATTGTTAGGTTTTTTCTTGTATAAATTCAGATCTTATGCAAATTAATACATAGCTGGAATTTCATAAGTTCACTCTATTTTTATTCTTCAAATCAGTTTCTTGAGTATTTTTGTTCTAACAGTGGTATTAGAGCCTCTAGTTGATCTTACAGGACCAAAAAGTTTTAACCTACAACATAAATGGCATCCAACAACCTACCTTTAAATCCACCATTCACTTTCACCGGTGAAAATTACCAAATCTGGTCTGTGAAGATGCAAGCTTTTCTGGAAGCCTATGAACTTTGGGAAACTGTGACGGAAGATAAACCACTTGCTGCTCTACCAGCAAATCCTACCTTGGCTCAAATCAAATCCAACAACGAAGAGAAGGCAAAGAAATCTAAAGCCAAGTCGCTTATGCAGAATGCTGTGGAAGATTCTGTGTTTTACAGAATCATGGCTTGCAAAACAGCAAAAGAGGCTTGGGATAGGTTGAAAGAAGAATATCAAGGCAGCGATAGAACACGTCAAATGCAAGTGTTGAACCTGAAAAGAGAGTTCGAGTGCTTGAATATGCAGGACGATGAAACAATCAGTAAGTATGCTGATCGAATCTCCTTAATTGTTAATAACATTAGACTTCTTGGTGAAGAATTTACAGACAAACGAATTGTGGAGAAAGTTCTTGTGACTCTTCCTGAGAGGTTTGAACCTAAGATTTCCTCTCTTGAAGAATCCAAGGACCTGGGCAAACTTTCATTAGGTGAACTAATGAGTGCTCTTCAAGCACAAGAGCAAAGGAGGACTATGAGACGGGACAAGTTCACTGAAGGAGCTTTCTCTGTACAAAAACAAATATTTGGTAAAGGAAAGCAACAGGTCAACCAAAAGAATAAAGGCAAGCATGATGGAGGAAATAATAGTGGAGATGTGAAGCAGAAGTTCCCTCCGTGCAAACATTGTAAAAGAACTACACATCTGGAGAAGTACTGTTGGTGGAGGGTCAATGCTATATGCGGCAAGTGTAAGCAAACGGGGCACATATCCAAGGTTTGCAAATCAAAAGCAAAGGCCTCTGGTGCTTTGCAAGCACAAGTAGCAGAAGCTGCAGATGCACATGAGGAGCAACTCTTTGCAGTTTCATACTTTTCAAACAATGAATCCTCTGATTCATGGCTTCTTGATAGTGGTTGCACACACCACTTGTGCAATGATGCTGAAATGTTCAAATTCCTCGATGATACATACAAATCTAAAGTAAAAGTGGGAAACGGTGAGGCAGTAGAAGTCAAAGGCAGAGGTACAGTGTCTATCTCAACAATATCAGGTATCAAAACTATTCCTGATGTTTTGTACACACCTGATATGAGTCAGAATTTGTTGAGTGTTGGACAAATGCCTGAAAATAATTATTCTCTGCATTTTAAGAATCGTGAATGTGTTGTTTCTGACCCTTCTGGAGTAGAATTATTTTATGTCAAGATGAGCAATAGAATGTTTTCAGTTGATTGGGAGAAAATAACTGAAAAGGCTTACACTATTACTTCACAAACATGTACAAACCTTTGGCACAAAAGGTTTGGTCACTTCAATCTGGGAAGCATAGCAGAGATGAAAAAGAAGGAGCTATTGGAAAATATGCCTGAATTTCTTTCTAATGCTCAAGTTTGTGAAACTTGCCAACAGGGAAAGCAAACAAAATTGCCATTTCAAGCAAATCAAGTATGAAGAGCCAACCAGAAACTTCCGCTCATTCATACGGATGTTTGCGGCCCAATGAAAACAGATTCATTGAGTGGTAACACATACTTTCTCCTCTTTATTGATGACTACACCAGAATGTGTTGGGTTTATTTCATTAGACTCAAGAGTGAAGTCTTTGATGTTTTTAAACAATTTAAAGCTTTAGTAGAAAATCAATGTAATCTTAGTATTAAGGCTTTAAGGTCTGACAATGGAGGAGAATATACTTCTTCTCAGTTTGTGGAGTTTTGTAATAGCACAGGTATTGAACGCCAATTGACATTACCATACACTCCACAACAAAATGGCGTGTCTGAAAGGAAGAACAGGATAGTAATGGAGATGGCCAGATGTCTTTTGCTCGAAAGAAAGATCCCAAATCAGTTTTGGGCGGAGGCAATCAATACCTCTGTATATTTGCTGAACAGATTGCCTACTATGAAGCTTGGTGTGGGAGCAAACCATCAGTACACCATCTCAGAATCTTTGGGTGTATATGTTATTATCGAGTTCCAGAAATAAAGAGGACTAAGCTGGACAACAAGGCTCATAAAGGCATATTTATGGGCTATAGTTCATCCAAAAGTTACATGATTTTCTGTTTGAAATAAGAAAAACTAATTCTCAGCCAAGAAGTGAAGTTTGATGAAGCAGCTGGTTGGGATTGGAAAAATCAGAAGACCTCTTATTCTGATTTATTTTCAAAAGAGCAGCCTCAACTTTCAGAAGATGAACTAGTGGATGATGTACCAGTGAGGGGAACTCGATCCTTAAAAGATGTCTATCAGCGGTGTAACTTGGTTACCTCTGAACCAACAAGCTATGCTGAAGCACAAGACTCTCAGGCATGGAGGAGAGCTATACAAGATGAACTAGGCATGATCGAGAAGAACGGAACCTGGCAGCTTGTTGACAGACCTAGAAATCGCAAGGTGATTGGTGTAAAATGGATTTTCAAGACAAAACTCAATCCTGATGGAACAATTTGCAAACATAAGGCTAGATTGGTGGTGAAGGGATACACACAACAATATGGTGTGGATTACCAGGAAACATTTGCTCCTGTAGCAAGGTATGACACAATCAAGCTTATTCTTGCATTTGCATCTCATAGTTCCTGGCAGATTCATCAACTTGATGTCAAATCGGCTTTTTTGAATGGTTTGCTTGCTGAAGAGATCTATGTAGAGAAACCTGATGGTTTCTCAATTCCTGGAAAATAGGATCAAGTTTATCTCTTAACGAAGGCCTTGTATGGCCTAAAACAAGCCCCAAGGGCATGGTATGAGAGGATGGACAATCATCTCATCCAACTTGGCTTTAGTAGAAGTCAAAGTGAAGCTACTCTGTATGTGAAAGTCACTGCAGGTGAGTCCTTAATTGTCTCAATTTATGTGGATGACATGCTTGTGACAGGAAGCAAAATTGAACTAATCCAAAGGTTCAAGGATGAAATGGAGAAAATCTTTGAAATGACTGATCTTGGAGTCATGAAGTACTTTCTTGGCATGGAAGTGTTGCAGTCCAGTGATGGAATTTTCATATGCCAGCAGAAATACATTTCGGATATTCTAAACAGGTTCAAAATGCAAGACTGCAAACCTGTGAGTACTCCAATCTCTACTGGTGTGAAGCTTGGCAAGGATGAGGATTCTGAAAAAGTGGATGATAGTATGTATAGAAGCTTAATTGGCAGTCTTCTATATCTAACCGCAAGCAGACCTGACATTCTATTTGTTGTAAGTTTGCTCTCTAGGTTCATGCATTCGCCTAGAGACACACACTTCACAGCGGCTAAAAGAGTGTTGAGGTATATTAAAGGAACCAGCAAGTTTGGAACTTTTTTCCCAACATCTGCCGAAGTAACTATGAACCTAATCGGGTACTCTGATAGTGATTGGGGTGGCGAAGTTGATGATTCCAGAAGCACTTCTAGATATCTTTTTTGTTTGGGGACAAGTTGTTTTAGTTGGAGCTCTAGGAAACAAGAAACTACAGCTCAATCAACAGCAGAAGCTGAGTACATAGTTGTTGCATCTGCTGTGAATCAAGCTATCTGGCTACGGAAGATGTTGAAGGACTTGGGCCATGAACAAACTGAAGCTACCAAGATCATGTGTGACAACAGTTCAGCAATTTCAATCTCAAAAAATCCAGTGTTTCATGGTCGAACTAAGCATATCAAGATCAAGTTTCATTTTATTAGAGAAGTTCAACAATCTAATGAAGTGTTGCTTGTTCATTGTTCATCTGAGAACCAGCTAGCTGACATTTTCACCAAGTCATTGCCAAAGGAAAGGTTTGAAGATCTGAGGCAACGAATTGGTGTTAGCCACAAAAATGCCAAGGAGGAGTGTTACACAATTGACATTTTTTCCAGCTTATTATTTTTACTGTTTTTTTACTTATTTCAGTTTAGTGCTTCCTATTTTATAGCTAGACTTAGTCAACTTTAGTTGCTCAACTCTCTGAAGTTAGTGGCTCCTTTAATGGCTGTTAGTGGCCCCTTTTATGGTTGGCACATGTTCTTATTTAGTTTTAACATCCACTTTGTAAGTGGCACATGTTCTTATTTAGTTTTAACATCCACTTTGTAAGTGGCACATGTTCTTATTTAGTTTTAACATCCACTTTGTAAGTGGCTACTAGATAGGAAATTGTTAGGTTTTTCCTTGTATAAATTCAGATCTTATGCAAATTAATACATAGCTGGAATTTCATAAGTTCACTCTATTTTTATTCTTCAAATCAGTTTCTTGAGTATTTTTGTTCTAACATAGATAACTATATTTCTTCGTTGTTATATTGGTGCAATTATGTGAACCCATTCATAAAGGGAAAATAACATACTTTTTGTTATAAAATGTAGTTTCTTCATTTCTTCACTATTTTTTCACCATTATGTTCCATCTTCATTATCATCTGTTTATGACATTTATTTTTCTGTACCTTTATGTAATCCTATAAATAGCAGAAGAGAAGTCATATTGTTAAAGATACTTGAAGACTTAAGAAAAACTCCCATCTCTTGTTCTCGATTTCTATTGCTTTCGTCTTCTAACATAGTTAGTTTGATTTTATAACACGCAACACGAGACTCTAAAATATTTTTCATCATCAACTCTAAAATCGGCGGATGTCAGATTATCATGCCCCAAAAATGTAAGTTCTATCACACTCTACAAATGGATTGTTGATGTCATCATGAAGAATATTGACTGTCATCTGTATCTTCACCATCATGAACAAAACCAGCTAAGTCTGTATATTTTGTTCTTCATATAATCACCAAGTGAATATTTTCAAAGGTCTAAGGACAAGTTTTAATACTTTGGTCTATTATATCAGTTGTTGAGGGTAGTCATGAAGCCAAAATTTTAATTAAGGAATATGAAAATATAAAAAAGTAAAATCGCTTAGAAGTTAAGTAGTGTCAATATGTAATATATATACATAAAATAAATATTTTTATATAGCTACATTGTGTAATTTTTCGATGAAGGGGTGTCGGGTTGACGCCGCTCAAGTATGTGTGGCTCCGCCACTGATTGAGGGTAAGATGATTGATTTAAGTTTCACTACACCAAGAGGGTAGGAATCAAATTTGAGTCTTGATGCATTATGATGATAAGATGTTGGGTTCAAGTTGAGTCAAATTATGGCATAACATGCCTTCTTATGGGTAAGATGTTGGGTTCAAGTTGAGTCAAATTATGGCATAACATGCCTTCTTATGAGTAAGACGTTGAGTTCAAGTTGACACAATATAATGATGACCGAGAAAATTAATATATTTTTGATAAGAAAATTGTGAAGTCTGTCCAACTAAATTTGCTTCATTTCCTTATGTGAATGTGGTTGCAATACATAATAAATCTAAAAGATGACTAAAATTACTATTGTGGTTGAACAAATGAATGTGGGCATGACAAAAGACAAAACAGAAAAGGGTCAAAATTACCCTCGAACTATTCGTAATAGCTCATATATACCATTTATTTATGTTTGGGACCAAAACTACCCTTGCCGTCTATGTTTTGGACAACACCCCTAAAACACTATCTTTGCCATATGTGTTGACATGACAGTCCACCTAGGCAGTCCAACATGGAAAAAATCCCTTCCTCTCAATTATGTTGTTTTTTTTATCTCTATCACAATTTTTTTTATAAAAATATGTCTAAAATAGTTCTTTCATTGTTCTTGTTTGAGTTATTGTTCGGACTTTAAAATTCCAATTTCGAAGTGCGCTGAAGTTCGTTTGAGATAGTGCAAAATTATGAAGAGATTTAATTGAATGTTACTAAAAATTACTTGGATATTGCAATTGAAGCTGGAATTTGACATTTAACAACTGATTTCTTAGTTTGAAGATTTGAGTCGAAAAACCAAAAAATATAAAAAAAAATATATGAAAGAGTTCTAAAAAGCTTGAAAATCTAAAAATCAATTTTGTGAATCTATGACCTCAAAACCAAACAACGAACTCGATCCTTCAACACGTAATTACAACTTCAAACAAACTTCAACACACTTGGAAATTGGAGTTCCAAAGTACGAACAACAACTCAAACAAGAACAATGAAAGAATTATATTTGATTTTCTTTTTGTAATAGGGATGAACAAGGAAGAACAACATTATTGAGAGGAAGGTATTTTTGTCATGTTGGACTGCCTAGGTGGACTGCCATGTCAGCTCTAATGGCAAAGATAACGTTTTAAGGGTATTTGTGGTCCCAAACATAGACGACAATGATAGTTTTGATCCCAAACATAATTAAAGGGTATATATGAGCTATTTCGAATAGTTCAAGGATAATTTTGACCCTTTTCCGAAGACAAAATAACAATAGGCATCATTGTAATAAAATATAAGATAGATTCTCCAATTAGTTTGTTAAAACGTGAAGGTATCTTTTGGACAGATGATTGTCGTGTGACTTAATAATTCTATCTATATTACATTAAAAGTATGAAGGTATTTAGAAATGTTGATAGATATTTTTTCCTTTCAATAAAATATTTTACAATAGACAAAATTATTTTATTATTTTTCTCAATTTGCTATTTAATTCATATTTATTATTTAGAATTTTGAAATTAATTAAAGTTATTGCAGACAATAAAATTCGCGTCGAGAAAACAATAATGAAAAATGGAAAAGTATCGCAACAATCGTATTTATTATTTTAAAGTGCGAGTGTTACAATCTCTATGATTCCTCTGAGTTCGCCTTTTCAAATATAGATTCAAGGGCTCTTGAGCTTGATCTTGATTCAAGAGCTCTTGAGTTTGATCTTGAATTTGTCTTGATATTGATCTTGGATTCAACGGCTTTAAATCATATTCTTGAATCTTCGATGAAGTTGAACTTGAACTTTATCTTGATCTTGACATTTATTTGAATTCAAATGATTCGAGCTTCGTTCTTGAATCCGATGGTCTTGATCTTGATCGTTCTTGAACTTGAATGCTTGAATTCTTAAACTTGTACCTTATAGATAATTTTATGGCGTTTGTACCACATACTTTCTCTAGCTTCTTGTTTAGAATTTTCTGTCCCTATTCTGAATTATGAGAACCCCTATTTATAGTTTTAGAATAGAGGAGTTGTGATTGAAATAGGATTCCCTTCGGCCAATCAGATTTAAGTGACATGACATATGAGCTTTATAAAGTGGGCTTGTCATTTTTGACACATGTCATGATCCTATTGGCTTCTTGTTTGACTTGACATGTCACGTCATTTGCCACGTCGCACCAAAATGGGCCTCTAGAATGAGATGAAATTGGGCTTAGCAAATTGGGCTCATCTATTGTAGCCCAAATAAGTTAATTCAAACTTTAATTAAATTCATATTTATTGGACTTAAATAATTAGCCCAATTATACTAACCCATAATATTTATTTGGACTAATATATTCATGAATTTAATATAATCAGAATCATTTTATAAATTTATATTTAATAAATTTTAAATGATTACAAATGCCCTCTGCTTTAAATCTTGTCGAGATATTTCTATCTTTTATAGACTAGGCTTGAAGTAATTAGTGAAGATCTTCTTTAATATGTGGAACAATTTTGAGTTGCGATATGTTTAATGAAAAATTATGATTACCAAAGTTCTTTAATTTCTTCATAATAATTATGTCTCCCTTTTAAAAAAAACCCCAAATACATGCAAAATAAAACCCACGTGGGTTTGCCTATTGATAACGCTAAACTACACATCCAATTAAGTGTAGGCGGTCACTAACAAGTATAAACCCAACTAAGAATTGGGGTCGATCCCACAGGGAGTGATACGATAAAGAAGTAAAATGGTGCTCTAATCGTTTGTAGAGGTTGGAATTTCACAACAATAAATTAAATCACAAGGTTTTGACAATTAATGCCAAATGGGGGGATTTGGGTAACCAATTTACGACTACTAACAACCGGGAGTAAACAAGTAAATAAGGTTTCTTGGGAGTGTGATAAGTTGAATGTTAATTTCGAGTAATGGGTGATTACGAGTTACTCAAAGTTGTTGAATATCAGTGGGTATGCTAGGTTTTGGGTGCAATACCATTTCTTAATTAACTATTGCGAATCAAGTAAGTTCTTTCGAACCTCAACATGCACAACACAATTTAACAACCCATTACCTTAATCAATCCACTTTTCAAGCTAGATTTGTAAGATTGTATTCAAACCCACTTTCTCAAGCTAGATTTGCAACAACACAATCAAAACAATCATCAACTAACAATTCGACTCTAACACTTCTTTCTCAAGCAAGTATAGAGTACTAAACTAGAATTGCATTTGCAACTATAATTCCTCAATTGTCACACGAATTATTAATTGAACCCACTTCAAAATAAAAATAAAATCAATAACTAACAACACCCATTAGCTAATTAATGGATTCAACTACATAATCATACCCCCAAGAATGGGAATTTTAGCCAAACATAGTAAAAAATAAGAAATCGTTACCAACAAAGTTTTCGATCAGGTTGGGTAATGATCTGCAAGTAGTCAAATGCTCAAATTAAGGCTAAGAATCTCACAATCTCTAAATCCTCGCTCAAAAATGTAAACACAATGTTGTAGAATGTAAAAGATAAAAAACCCAGCAGTGAACAATGTGTCTCCCTTCAACTCTTTTTAAAAATTGTATTTATACGTTCCCTGAATTTCAGTACAGAGTCAACTCGGTGAAGTAAGTCAGGCTCGCCGACCTAATCGACGACGCGAGGAGTGCTCCTCTTCTCTCTTTCTTGCGTGGCTTTCCACCAAAAGTTTTTGTAACTTTTGGTGAGCTGGGTCGACATCGCCGATCCCTTCGGAGTGTCACCGAATTACTCCTTTGCTCGCCAAGTTGGTATTGTCCAAGGGCTGGCATGCTGAAATTTTAGGCGAGATGAAGGTCCACTCGGAGAGTCGCCGAGTGGCTTTGGCGAGTACCAACTTTGCTTTCCTTCAACCTTTTCAACTTTTTACGCTTCTTTTTTGACTCATAATGACCTTGCCTTGCTCTTTTTCCTTCATTGATGCATATTAACATTTTAACATCAGTTATGAGAATAAAATAGGCATTGAGGACATTAAATCCCTGAATATTAAGCCCTAAATTAGTCGAAATCCCTGACTCATCAACACCCCCAACTTAAACTTTTGCTTTTCCTCAAGTAAAATACAAGATCAATCAGTTCAACAGAGATGTCTACAAATAGTGCTACTTGAGACTTAACATGAATGCTCACGAGGTTCAATCTTCACAAGCAATGTTCAATTGTGCACTAAAAGTTTCAAACTGTGACTAGCCATCATCAAATAAAAGTCAAGCTCACTATGGTTGCTTCAAATGAAAATTCAAGCTCAACAAAAGTATTCGAATTCCCTCACATCAAGAATGATTCCCTTCCCACACAAAGCTCATAACAAATTTAAGACTTAAGGAATCAAAATCAACTCTCACACTCTGAAAGATAAACACATGCATGATTCTACCCATATGCTTGCCCATATTTTTCAATCAACATGTCATTCGTCTCAATCAAGATCACCAAGGTCTTTCAAGGCTTGTAATGGGGTTGAGGGTAAATGTATGATCATTTTGGCTTAGTGACTTCTACCTTCATGAAGCATGACTTGAATTTCAGTTCTTCTCCTTTTCCTCCACTTTTTGGGTTTTTAAAATCTACCCTAAGTACTTTCAAGCACAAAGATTCTTGTATGGCTCATCGAGCACCCCTTTTCTTTCCATCATGCATTTTTTTTCTTTTCTTTCTCTTTTTTTCGTTTTCTATTCTTTCTCTTCTTTTTATATGGAGGGGTTCCATATTTTTTCAACACGATTTTTCAAGGGTGAACTTTCACACAGCTCATCTTCTCTTCTCAATTTTTCACCACATCCCCAACTTAGGCTAAAAGCCTAAGTTGTCTATTCAAACGAGCCAAGGCTTCATGAAGGTTTTAGGTGGGGAGGAAAGAGGATACATGGGTTCATGTTTCATTCAAAGAAAAGGGCCGGCTTAACTAGTGCCAAGCTAGGTTCACACTCTCACAATGTGGTCACAAAGAAGTATAATAGCAATTTGGTTCACTCTAAAAAATTTGTGCCTAAGATCATTTCTTTTCATTTTTTCAACGTTAGTCCATTGGACCAATAGGGCAAGTTCCAGGTATAACCAAGCACATATTTCAAGAAAATCTCACCACACAAGGCATTCAACACAATCATCGATCATGACTCTACAATTTGAGCTTGCATGCAACGATCATCAGAAGACTCATTTCGACAATCGACTAGTCACAACGAGATGCTAAGAGTCCACACATTACTTATGCAACTCAAATTTGCCTCATTGGATTTGCACAACCATATCGTTCAATCAAGATCACTACTCAAGTCATCGGTATTTATCACAACCGATACTTAAATATGCAAGAGAAAAGTCACAACATTCACAAATTTAGAAATCATGAGGTGAATTAATTTGGATAAAAAACCAACATTCACAATTTCTTCCATAATAAACAAGAGGTTTTAGGAAAAAGCCAAAAGTAGTAAAACACGCATCCAAAACAAGATAAATACAGCCCAAGGGGATAGGTATGAAGATACTCTCACCCCACCAAACAAAACCAAACATTGTCCTCAATGTAAAATAAAGTAAATGTCTCAAAAATAAAACAAGAAGAGAGTCAAGATCCCCTTGTCAGGCTAAGCCTAGGTAAATGTTGTGCATCTAGAGCTCTATCAATCGGGGCATCAGTGCCCAAATCTCCTCCAAGAGTGTGCTACGCTCCACTGGAACCAATCATCGAGGTGTCCTGAAATGAAGCCTCCATCGTAATCTGCGCCATCACACCCTCTAAGTCCTCATGCTCATCATAAACTGCAACATCGCGAGTCCCAAGCTCCTTCTCATTCATCTCAGTAGTATCCGTCTCATCGTCGTCATCAACTACAACAACGTTCCAGTCAGAGTAGTTGAAGGAATCTCAAAAGTAGCTGGCATCTCTGAACTTGGAACCTTGGGAAGGTCTAAAATGTCGAATGGCATAGATAAATCAGTGGATGTGACCTCATCCACATCAGCCTCAACTCTGCAACATCGGCCCTCAAAACTGTCATATCCTCGGAGTGTCACCCTCCCTGCTCACACGCCTTAACTCACATAGTGAGGGCGTCCAACACTAGGCCATAGTAAGAGTGCAACCAATCCATCCCAAGGATGACATAAACTTCTAGCATATCTAGCTCTACCAAATCAACCAAGAGTAACTCTATGGGATAAGGAGACGAGACACTTTCTATAGACCATCTCAACCATCACAGAATCACTAACAAGGGTAGAGACAAAAAAAGGATCTAATAACACATCAACATGCACACCTAATCTCATAGCCAGATATGGCATCACAAAAGATAAGATAGCACCAGGATCTAAGCATAAGCACCTAATTGAAAAGCTTTCAACATACCGATAGCCACATCAAGAGCACACTCTTGTTCACCTCTAGCCTGGAGTGCATAAAATCGGTTTTGCTTTGGAGCATTGGAACCCGAACCATTAGGAGGATCTTGCTTGTCCTCTCTTCTCTTAGCCTTAATCATATGACGATCCCTTATTTTGTGACCACTTTCACCACAACTAAAGCAACCCATTATGCCGGCTAGACACCTACCCTCATGCCTCTTTCCATACCTAGCACAAGTAGGCAATAGGGATCCACTACTAATTCCTTGCGGTTTAGGGTTAGACACCCTTTCATTGTTAAACCTTGGAGGAACATTAGAAGAACCTTGCTCCAAACACCTTTGTCGGAACCTAGAACGACCATGTCCATTGAACTTATCATGAGAGGAATTACCATCATCCATTCTAGATCTTTTTTTCTCCCTAGATCTCCCTTCAAGTTTCTCTTCTTAAATCTGTTTGGCATGGACCATAAGACGAGAAATATACATGTCGTGAACAAGCATAGTCGTACGACATTCTTTCACCACTAAATCGGACACACCCGACACAAACTTACTCATTCTCGACCTAGGGCCCGCTACTATAAAAGGAGCATACTTAGACAATTGAGTAAACCTCAAAGCATATTCCTTTACACTCATACTACCTTGCCGAAGGTTAATGAACTTAAGTACCATAGTGTAACGACTCGGAAAATGATAGAGTGAAACTAGAGCCTCATATGTGAGTTTGGAGTCGAGAACTAATGAAATGATTATATTTGAATTTGACCCAAAAAGTTCTTAAAAATGTGCTACGGAAACACCTATAATTGTAATTTCCAT
>JAJOOS010023178.1:0-10293 GCA_029582725.1 Solanum chiquidenum | reverse complement strand
CGCTTGAATGCAATGGGAGAATGAAAACGAGATGAAAATGAAGTAGAAGCAGAATAAGTACTAGCTGATATGCTGCTTTTACGTTTTGTATAAAGTTATTGCATTTGAGTTGAAACACAACGATGAAGGATGTCATAGACGCTTGAATGCAATGGGAGAATGAAAACGAGATGAAAATGAAGTAGAAGCAGAATAAGTACTAGCTGATATGCTGCTTTTACGTTTTGTATAAAGTTATTGCATTTGAGTTGAAACACAACGATGAAGGATGTCATAGACGCTTGAATGCAATGGGAGAATGAAAACGAGATGAAAATGAAGTAGAAGCAGAATAAGTACTAGCTGATATGCTGCTTTTACGTTTTGTATAAAGTTATTGCATTTGAGTTGAAACACAACGATGAAGGATGTCATAGACGCTTGAATGCAATGGGAGAATGAAAACGAGATGAAAATGAAGTAGAAGCAGAATAAGTACTAGCTGATATGCTGCTTTTACGTTTTGTATAAAGTTATTGCATTTGAGTTGAAACACAACGATGAAGGATGTCATAGACGCTTGAATGCAATGGGAGAATGAAAACGAGATGAAAATGAAGTAGAAGCAGAATAAGTACTAGCTGATATGCTGCTTTTACGTTTTGTATAAAGTTACTGCATTTGAGTTGAGGGTGTTTCAGAGACAACATCTCTACCTCTATGAGGTAGGGATAAAGTCTACGTATTGAGAATTGTAGACATTTTTTGGATGTGCAAAACTGTAAAGTATTTGTTTATCATAGCTATGTATAATCATAATGATTAGTGTTATTGCTATCCTTAAATTTTATTATCTTAACTTTGTTAGAATTACAATTGTTCTATCATAAATATTTTTGCTTTTACTGATATTATCAATATTTTGCTATTATCACTTTTTTTTAATTAATCTTGTCTTTAAAATCTGCCTCACTTGTATCTTGGTCTAGTTTCAACTATAGAAGTTTTTTGAAGTTGGAATGTTGTTTGACCATTTTTTTGCAAAAATTATGTAGAATCTAGAAAAATCCCGTAAAAGATAGTAATTTATTACTATATCCTTCATAAATATTAAATATTACTAATAATTTAACACAACTAAACACTATGTCAATACTCTAATCTACGGTCTACACACTTCATATGTCACAATACTTCTACTTCATATCAGATATTCCATATTATGTTTTAGTTGTAACAGTAATTGTAGCCTTCGAACTACGTCTACTCTTAATACAATTTTTCATTATATATCACTACATGTCTATATCAAAGCATTTACAACTGATTTGCTTGTCTTACTATATCGCACCAAATTGTTAGAGAAGCGAGAAACAATATATTTATTTTATGAATATTTTTTATTAAATAAATCAAAAATCAAACCTTTAATAACCAAAAATCAATAAATAATTTATTATTGATTTAACATATTTCAAAACCGAAAATCGAACCGATAATACATCAGTCGGACACCCTAATAAATACCCCTTTCTTAACAATGAATGCCTGTGACAGAATTAGTTGGAAAAAAAGTTGTAGAAACCAATGCAAAGTGCTTATTCACATAGTTTCATTCAATTGTTGCATTTTTCAGCTTACCAAATTCCCAAAATTCAAAACCCCCCTTTTCATTAGTTTCTTGTTTATCATAGATTTCACTTTTCTTCATTAACAATGGGCAATGCTTCTTCCTTGCTGACTCAATATGACATTGAAGAAGTTCAAGAACACTGCAATCACACATGTATGCATATTTCTCTCTTTAAAAGGATATTTTTCACTAAAGATTGTAACTTTTTGTGGGGTTTTTATTTTAATGTTTAAAAGAGGGTATTTTCTTACTAAAGTTTGTAACTTTTTTGTTTTGGGGTTATGTATATCAATGCTTACAAAAAGGTATTTTTTACTAAAGTTTGTAACTTTTTTGTTTTTGGGTTATGTGTGTCTTATATCAATGTCTCAAAGGTGTATTTTAACTAAAATTAGTAACTTTTTGTTTTGGGGTTATGTGGGTTTTCTTTATATCAATGTTGAAAAGTGTATTTTTTTTTTACTAAAGTTTGTGACTTTTTTTGTTTTGGGGTTTTAGTTTCACAGCAGGAGATTCTATCATTGTACCAGAGGTTTTGTCAACTGGATAGAAATGGTTGTGGATTTGTCTCTGGAGAAGAGTTTCTTTCAGTGCCTGAATTTGCTGTCAATCCTCTCTCTCAGGTTTGATTGTTTGTGTGATAATTATTACATGATAAAAATATGTGCTTTTGTGTAATTTGGTCATAGTTGTGCGTGCAACCCGAGATCAAATTTTTGGTTGAGTTGATTTCTTAGTTGGTTGATTAACTAATAATGTCACTTTCTTTGTTGAAGAAAATTGGAAACCAAAAGTAAGGTGACTTTTTGAGATAATAACTATTAGTTGAGTGAGCATCTGAAAAATCAACTTAATTTTCCTTATATGCTTATGTAAATACTGTTTCAGGATTTAGTTTGTATAGTTTTGTGAATTGAAGCATGCAAATGCACTAGAATGTTGTAGAAATCATGGTCTAGTTCTTTTGCATGTACTTTGAAATGGTTGTCCCCAATGTCGGACCCAATATTTTCACTAAATGGAATCCATAATCTTTGTTGCTTGGACTCTCCAAAAATATTGTCGCACCATGTTGGATCCTCCAAAAAATTCACTACTTTTGGAGCATCATGCACACACTCGTCGGTATAATTGAAGAGTCCGAGAAATATAGTCCAAAATATAAGGAAGTAAACACACGAAGAAGCCACTCAATGTAATTTTCCGAAGAGTGGTGTCAATTGACTCCCCTTGGACAAATGTGGTTCTGCGATTGGTTATCCTCACATAATAATGAGGGAATAGTTTCTATGGTATTATTGTGCTATTTGGTGCTTGTGGGACTTTTTGTGTCAGAAAGAAGCATACCCCTCTGGTAAACTGAACAAATTCAATCTTTCAGATATGAAAGGTTCGGTAATACAAGTTCGTGAGACTACCTATTATAATTTCGAAGTAAGTAGAATTGAAAGATGATCCAATCTGTAAACGACAACAACATGAGACCTGGTTTATGTTCGGCCAGGAAAACTAGAGATGTAAGGGTAAAGAATTAACTCGAAGAAAACCACAGGTTTCATGCAGGAGAGAGAGAGAGAGAGAGGTATGTTGGGAACAGAGAGGTCTTTGAACGGGAAATGAAATAGAGGTAAAAAGGTACATTGATTCATCAACAAAGAGGTTATGCTAGCAGGCTAATAGATCCTAATTTCTCTTCCTTTTCTGTTCTCATTGAGCATTGATAAGAATTGTATTTTTTTAGAACATTGAGAAATGAAGTTCGAAGTTCCCGGCTCACTTTCTCTCTTCTCTCCTCTTAGCTGCTGGTATGGTGCAACTATAAATAACTTTTTGATTGTGTGGTTCTTTTATTATATCGTTTATTTGAGTTTTTGGTCAATGACCAGCATTGACACGTCACAAATGCATTTTTGCAAATTCTGCCACAATAAAACTTTGTTCTTAATCATCCTTTTTCTTAATGCAGAGGCTATTACGGATGATAGACGGGTTAAATTTCAAAGAATTTGTGGCATTCCTATCAGCCTTTAGTGCTCATGCCAGCTTGCAACAAAAGGTTGAATGTAAGGGAATTTTTCATTTTATACCTTTGTCGTCTCTTTAAAATGCGTAAATCCAATCTTCTTTTGCGCTCAACTTTACTTTCTTCTGTTTAATTGTTGCTCATGTGCTTCCATTCTTTCTTGTTTTTCCAGTTATATTTAGAGTTTATGATACTGACGGGAATGGAAAGGTGTCATTCAATGATATGCTGGAGGTCTTGCAAGATTTGACTGGACCATTTATATCTGAGACTCAAAGAGAGGTAGTGTTTGTCTTTTAGTTTTCTGATGCTTTTGTTTGTTATGATCTTTTTCTGATGAGAACTGAAAAAGTGTTGAGAAATAGGTAGAGTTTCTTTGTATCTTACATTATTCTGTTTTGGAAAGTATACTTAGTAAAATGACGTCCAAGGCATTCAATCTCTGGATTGTTCTTGATAACCTTGTAACCTTCTGATGTAGGGAGCTTTCAACTAGCCTATAGTTGCACTATAGTAAAATGGAGATCTATAGGACTTGATACTGGCAGAGACATTGGAGATTAATACGGGGTTCTTGTTGTTTTAAGGTTAATGATTCCAAGAATCACGGAAAGGAAAGGTTTTTAGTTGTTCTATATGTAAATCAGTAGAGTAAGAGAAGAAAAGTAGTCTAGAAATCCCACCATAGAAGTAAAAATGCAGTAAAGTAGTTACTAAAGCTTCCCCGAAAGCCTTCAAATTAACTCATAGATTCTGTGCTATTAATTCAAAAACATAAATGGATATTTATGAGCACCAGTTTTCTAAGTCAGTTTAGTCCTACTAAAATTGCTGCTAAACAATAAGAATATAAATTGACTTCTAAGACAAGTAATAATTTCATCTTTAGAAGATATTAAACAACGTGATCATAGACTCATAGACATGGTTTTTGGATTTTATTGCATTTAACGGGTAAAGATACTCATGAAAATAACCTAAAGTTTACCAGCAACTGCAGATTAAAGCATGTCCAAGACTGGGCCATAAAAGAGAGAAATTTCTCATTTCTTCTGTGTTTCCATGTCACCTTTTTACACATCTGAAATGACAAAGGAGTATCTTCTTGGGAAGTATGCGTAACTATATTTACTTGGATTTTGTTAATCACTCTTTTGAAAACGAGGCATAGAGAATCCCCTTAAAAACATTTACAAGTTATAATCATTCTTCCCCTTTTTTTAGTTTCATTTGCTTTCAATGTTTGCCTTGAATTAAGGACAAGCTCGGTGCAAGAAGGTGTGACCCGACGGTCCATGATACTGGAATGAACCATAAAGACTTGGGTCCAATCGTAGAAAAGGGAAAATAGTTAGTTGGTTTCTTCTAATCTGTCTAAGCCTTGTAACGAGTTATCTGATACATATTTTGGTACCATGGATTAGTTGTGGTACGTGCAAGTTAGTCGGAATAGTACTTTTATATAAAACAGAAAGTAAAAAACGCTAACGATAAACTTGGGAACAATTTTTTCTATCAGTAACAAACTTGGGGACCTTATACATTTCTTAGCTCTTATTTCATGTTTTATTTTGTTCACATATTCACCTGCAACTTATTCTGATTTCGTTTAACTATAATAAAGCTACTCTACTTCGTTCTTCCCATTTCTTGCCATAGGAAGTGCTTAATTGAAGACTTAAAAACATAGTAGTATTTAGCAGGAAATGTCAACTTTTTAAAGAAGCTGAGAAGAAAAATTCAAATATAGTAAATCGAGTGCAGTTCGTCAACATGCTATCATTCTTTGAGAAAATATAGGTGTACTCAGGAGATTATTCATTATGGTTTGGATTACGTTACAGATGTAATCCTTTTGTTTTTTTTGGACAATTTACTTGATTGTGAAGTAAACAAGTTGTTAATGAGAACATTTTGATGGTGGATCACTGAAGAAGCCACCTTCTATAAAGTTTACCTGAAAAAGAGATGGGACCTTGTGTTTAACTCCATTTTTCTTTCCGTCCATGCAGCAAGTTTTGACACGTGTTCTTGAGGAAGCAGGATACAGCAAGGATTCTTCACTAGTCCAATCTGACTTCCTGAAGGTAAATATTGGACATTTGACACTCAATGCTGTCTGTTTCTTCTTGCAAGTTTCTGGTCGATCCTTGACAGATTAATTAACGGTTCTCTAGACATACCAATTGCTCTTGCCTCTTGTTAAAATCTCTCCTTCTGAGGATATGATGTGATGTATGCATTAATGCATTTGTATAAAAGGTGTCATGTGAATTTAGACAAGGTTCAATGTTAGATCAAACAAAAGATTTAGACAAACTTTGCCTCAACTCTTTTATCGTTATGGTTGGGAAGCTTGATATGTTTTGACTATGGGAAAGTTACAAGTAGCAGTGTAGGAAAGCAGGTACGGAGAAATGTCAAGCAGCAAGTTGGTTATCATCCTGCTTGGTACATAATGCAAAGCAAAACTAGTAAACTTCTAAGGCTCCGTGTAGTGAGTTGAGTTTGAAATTTCATTAATATTTGAATAAGATTAAAGCATCTTCATATCAACTGGCATATGTTGAGTTTGCAAATGCTTCCTGCAATATTGGGATACCAAATGGAAGTATCATTCCTAAATCACAAAATAAACTCTAGAGCTGCTGAAATTCATGCAAACTGATAGCTCCTTTGATGTTTGGTTTTTATGTACTGAAAACTACATATGAAGTTACACACAACCTTTTCCTCGCGCTGCTTATCTCTTCTAGACATCCTTATAGCTTGTCATGTTCAGTTTTTACCTCCTCTACGCGTCCCTTACATCATTACGTGATCATAACTCATTGAATCAAACATTATAACATGACTTTTAATCCGTGTCATCGGATCAGCTTATCAGTGGGATGAGAAAAGTAAAGTAGCACTACTTCCAATTTGAGATGTGTGTGTCACTTGCATATATAACATGATCATTACTTGTCGAAATCAACGTTGTAACGTGACTTTGATCCATATCATTGGATCAGTTTATCAATGGGTGAGAAAAGTAAATTGGAAATTTCGACGTATTGATTTCTGAATTTCCTTGGTTTGGTTGAATGATATTGACAAAGCTACTATGTTTGCAGATTCTTGGCAGCTCTGATCTGAAGATGGAAGTTGAAATTCCAGTAGATTGAAAAATGACTTTGCTTTAGTTGACATTAGCATATAATTTGCACCATCAAGAGTTAAACAAAAGCTCCTTTTGAATTACTAAATTTAATACATGTTATGATGAGTATATGTTATATTGAACATATGTAAAACTCAGGTTATTATTCACATCATAATGGTTGAACATTATACCATGTTGCAATCCTGCTTGAATACTTTCTTTTTGGGCCGAGGGTTTATCGTAAAGAACATTTTTACCGTAGATTAAGGTCAGAGTACCCTCTATCTTGATCTCAGATACCTAAAGATAGGTTTGGTTTGATTTTCATTAAAAATAATTAAACTTGTTAAGTTGATTCAAATCAATGTAAAGTTGATTTTTTTAATTTCAATTTTAATCGATTCTTTAGATTTTTTACTTAATGATTGAAAAAGATATCATAAGCTAGAGAATAAAAGCATTAAATGAATAGGAATCTTCAAAAAGATGGTAAAATTCACATGAATACAAAATAATTTCATTGGAATATCAATGTTCAATATATTAAATTTATAACATTAAAGGCTTCCGCCAAATTGAATACAAAACAAAATATTTACAAAGTAGATTGTTAACTTCAATTTGAAAAACTATAACAATATAATTGTAGAGTACAAAACAAAATATTTAGAAACTCCAAATATGAAAATAATTTATCTAAACATTGAAAATTATAAACTAATTTAAAATATATTAACAAAGTAGATTATAATTAATACTCCATTTTTTATGTATAAAATAAAATAATTATATGTATTATGTTGGTTTGATTTGACTTTTTTTTAATATCAAATCAAATCAAGAATGATCGATTTTTTTTCAACGCCAAACCAATCAAATCAAGAATGATTGATTTTTTTTTCAACACCAAACCAATCAAATCAAACCACAAGTTTTTTTTTTCCCAATTTGAATTGATTCCGTTTAACTTGACGATTTGATTTGTACACCTCTATAATCGATAAATCTAAATATAAATGAGAGACAAATGTCCACCTACTACTTCAAGGACCAAGTATTACCAAATCGTGAAATTAATTATATTTAATTACTTCTCTGTATTAATTGTTTCCTTAATTAGCTTTAAGTTAAATATAAAAATCATTAATCACTTCCAAAGAGAAATTTAAATGCAAGAGGCACCTCTTAATTTCGTGTTTGGTTGATTAATACTTTTAAAAATATTTTCTCCAGAAAAATTCTATGAAAATAAGATAAATTCTTATGGTATTGAAGCAATAGAATTAGTTTACGGAAACATAATTTGATTATTTACTAATTTTTAAATTAAGTCAACGGATTAAACCAGATACATGGCAATCAATTATATATATGACGGCTTTTATTGACTAATATACGATACATTTGGTCTATAATCTTCAATCAAACTCTAGTAAAATAAATAATACGACACTCCATACTCATTTTAACTCAAGTACTCATATACACTATAACAAAAAAGTGAATTACATGGGGATTTTTCTAGGGATTAGTATAAAAATCCGCAAGAAATAAGTTTCCTGTGAATTCTCTAAAAAAATCCCCATAATTCACACTTTTCATGTAGTGATAATTTTAGTCCATTTAACACTCGTTAATATGATATCACACATTATCAAAAACTCACACTCGATATTCTAAATCTGCCCCGATATTTATTTGAATCCTCTTACAATGAGCATGCTCTGGAACATTGAATAAGTAGTATGGTCGGCCATGAATAAAGACAGAAATTATAAAATTTATTATTTAACGACTTTTTAAATTAAAACTTTTAATAAGTCCATTTTCACCGTTTTTTTCCGTTGACTAACGACCCCATGTGTAATTATTATTTTTATTTTATTTGTTTAAAAAAAGAATGACAAGTGTAATCATGTTGTTTGTGATGTTAATAAATTAATAAAAAATATAACCACCAAAGGATGTGCTGCATGAGGCTCCTCCTCTAACTAGAGGTTTCGAATTTGAGTTTTGGGTGTGGAAAAAGTTCTTGATGGAAGCTCTTCTCCTCGAATGGAGTCCTACATGGAGCGAATCCAAAATAGTTAGGCTTCAATGTCAGTACTACATATCGAGTGGAAAATAAGAAAAAATAAAATAAAATATAATACTAGACTTTTGTTAGGTGTTTTTTGAAAAAAAAGAAGTTAGTTTATGTTAAACTATACTTACAAGCTAGTTAAAAGTATATAAAAATGATAAAGCTAACTTAATCAATTATTACAATGAAAAAAGTGTTGGACATTATAATTTGGACAATAAGACATATTCATATTCAATGGTTTTTTAGAAATAGGGTCATAGAAGAGTACTGTGTATACAAACTTGTGAAGGTAGAAAATTTGTTTTCACTAGATTCTTATATAGAGGCAAAATTCAGGATATGAAGACCGCGAAGGCGTTAGACGAAATTTTAAGGGTCGTTTGGTGTGAAGGATAACTTCAAATAGTCCTGGGATTAAATTATAGCGCCACTTAATTCGTTGTTTGGTTGGCAAGCCTGAGATAACTTATCCTGGGATTAATAATTAGTATCGAGATAAATTATCCCTTCCCTTGGGTGGTATAGTAATCCCGGGATAAAATGACTAAATGACAAAAATATCCCTTTAAACACTTTTTATACATTACTTTTCACATTCATGAAGGGTATTTTTGTAAACATATATGTTGTTCTTAAGATTTATTATTTTGAATGCAACAAACCAAACACTCAATAAAAAATAAGGCCAAACACATAAACAACTCATCTAATTTGCCCTCATTTTTCATTTTGGCACTCCAACTTAGCCTTGTTCCATTTTAACCCTTAAACTCCAATTTTTCTGTACCATTTAAACACTAATACTAATTTTTATGATTTTTTATTTATTTATGTTCTTCAATTGCAATTTCTTATTTTAAAAAATAGACGTGTGTCTGTTAATTTTCGTAAAAACATTAAACATTCGCGAACGAACATAAATTTTTTCAAACAATAATATTATTTTTTGAGATTTCTCTGTATTTTTGCATGAAAGTAAATTAACGAAAGTTTTTTGATTTTCTTTCTTAAACATTCAATTAAACTAAATAACACTACTTATTTATTTTTTCTTATCATCTAGGCTTTCTAAATTTAACGCAAATACTAACTTTTTATTTTTAATATAAATCAATACGAATAAAAAAACTCATCTTCAATATGAGTAAAAAAGACTCTTGTTCATTGCTAATAACATTACTAAAAAATGTTAAAACTCGACTGACTTTGTTAGATTGTCAGTGATTCTTAAGAAAGAAAACCAACACAATTTCGTCGGTTATTTTTCACACAAAAATACATAAAACTATTAAAAAGAAACTATTATTTTTTAAAAAGAATTATTTTTTGTTAATTTTTATTTTTTAAAACTAAAATTAACTGACACATGTCGATTTAAAATAAGAAGTTGCAATTGAAATATATATATAAAAATAAAGAAATCATAA
>JAJOOS010023177.1:0-18998 GCA_029582725.1 Solanum chiquidenum | reverse complement strand
CATCTTTTCATTTTAATTATGATTTAGCTTCCGCATCAGTTTATTATCTTTAGTATGCTCATGATCATGCCAGCAGGGTTAGCTTGGGATCACTTGTGGTCCTAGGTCCCGTGTCCGCGTCTCGAGGGTAGTCTCGGGGCGTGACAAGAAGAATGGGCCGGGTTGGGTCATAATTTGGTGGGTTGCTCAAATAATGTATTGGGTCGATGGGAATGTTGTTGGAAAAGGAAGTGAATCGGTTGGTGCACTGCTGAAATTGGAGTGGAATTAATGATATTGAATGGGAAAAGGGAATTGTGAGTGGGCTGGAACGTATGTTTGTATGTACTGTTGTAACTTGTATGTATATGATTGTGAGCTGGGAATTTGGGAAATGCTGGAAAAAATAAAGGGTGGGGTCGGTTATGTTGTATGTATATGTATTTGATGTTGGTGGGGTTTGGAATGGGTATGGGATTATTAGTGGGGTGAATATGTATTGTAATTGTATGGGTATGGTATTAATTGTAAAAGAAAAATATGGGTGGGGTCGGTTGGAAGGGAGTCAGAAAAATTTAGCCAATTCAACTTAGTTAAGATAGATTCAGCTAGTAATTAAATAAGATAAATTGTTATTAATTAATCAACGAGCTTCTTAATTTTAACGAAACAAAATAATTAATTTAATTATAATCTAATTAATTTAACAATATAAACGACTAAAAAGCCAAGTATTTAAATAAAGCTAAAATCTTCTTGAGACAATTTTCGAACATTCCTAAATTATACTAATTAGACACATAATTATACAATAATTAACTTAATTATAAACTAATTAACTCGAAATATAAGCTATTAATTAATTTAAACTAAATAACCAAATATTTAAAAATTTATAAAAATGACAAAACTACTTAAAACGACTTGAAAATTATTTTGAATTTTATAAAGCCAATTATTTCAAATCATTTGGAATTTAGAAAGCTCGATGATTAATTTATATTGTGGAGGTCCAAAATTGGGTGTCAACAAGTGCTACACCTAGGAATCAACAACAAGAAAACTTTGTTCTAAGTCGGCCCTTTCCTTAGCAGGCTTGGGACTAAAAGAATGGTTGGGACAACAAACATCCATCTCGTTCGTCCTTTGGATACCCGTATAACCATCAAAGGCTATTGAAGTGACTAATTCCTGGAAATTAGGAGGCGTTAAAAACAAATAAATTGTTGGAGTTATCTTATCATTTCTATCTAGTCCCAATAGGCTTGATGTTAAGAAAGAATCTCTTGCAGGAAGGTTGGCTAGAAATTTCTTGTAAAAACACTAGCCTTGTTGAGTTCATAATGAGAATATTTTCATCGTTGAATTTTTTTTGAGTCTATGTATTATTCTCATTATGCACATAAAGGAAGGAGCCGTATGAGGTGAAAATCTCACGTACGGTTTTGGAACAGAGATTCTTTCAATTGAATGACGACCGTAACGGATGTCGGCTCAATCCGAAGGAAATTACGCAGAAGCTTTGCAGAATTATTATGAAGCTATGCAACTAGAAATTGATCCCTATGATCGTAGTTATATACTCTATAATATATGGCTTATCCACACAAGTAATGGAGAACATACGAAAGCTTTGGAATATTATTTTTGAGCACTAGAACGATGTCCATTCTTACCACAAGCTTTTAATAACATGGAAGTGATCTGTCATTACGTGCGACTATCTCCACTATAGAAAGAAAAAAAGAAAAATCTAGTAAAGTAACTACTAGAACCAAATAGGCTTTCTACGTATGCATCGTCTAAAACAACGATTTTTATCAACTGTAGCAAAGAACAAAACTTCATAGAAGTCAAAATAGGAAAAAATAAAAATGCCTAGCAACTTTTTTCTATGGATATAAAGCTTTAATTGAGAGAGATAAAGGAAGCACTGTAAAGATCAATTAGCGAGGTTTTGGGCCGATACAATAATAATTACATACTTATCTCATGATGTGAGATAAAAATTAGGAATTAACTTATGTAATAGAGTCGATCCACTAAAGTCTTGAGCAGCGGTGTAGGATCAGATTCCAAAGATAGTAAGTATTTTTAAAAGATTCTATATAAATTTATCTATGAAACCGAGATAGTTCCTTTTCAGAAAATTATAACACTAGTAGAAATGCATATGCTTTATTCTTCTGAAGGTGGGAAAAAAGATAAAACTAAATAAACGGATTATTCATCCAAATTTTAGTTTGAAACTCATGTAATTAACCTATTTTTCTTTTGGTTAACTCTAAAACTGGGATAGATCCATGAGAAATCTGATTAGATTTTATTAAATATGGTATAGATCAAAATGGGACACCAAAAGAATTGACTGTTGAGCCATACGAGGTAAGAAATTCTCAAGTACGGTTCTAAGGGAAGGAATTGAACTACCTATTCCGACCGAGGAGAACATGCCATTCAACAAGGGGATTCTAAAATTGCAGAGGCTTGGTTCGATCAAGCCGCTGAGTATTGGAAACATGCTATAACGCTTACTCCCGGTAATTATATTGAAGAGCATAATTGATTGAAGATCACGAGACGTTTTGAATAAAAGAGGACCCCGTTTATTTATTATCCTTTATTTAGAATCTTAGTCTAGTATTTTATTTTTAAATTTTGAATTTAGATATTTGTTATAATTAATTGTTTGTTGGACCCATCAGATCAGTTAACGAAAAAACGGATTATTCCTTTGCTTTTGGAAAACTCAATCACATAATTTCATTATCTCCTCTCTAAGCCTTATATCTCACTTCTATTTCATGTGCTATTTTTTAGGAATAAAAAAGGATACACAAATAGAGTACAAAATAGACTTCTTTTTATTAAATTAAATAAAATTCTTATTAAAACTAATAAAAGAAACCTTCGAATCACTAAATATATATATACCGGGTATGTCTCTTAGTAATGTCTAATGGCTACTCGCATGATTTGGAATAGAGTTAGAGTTATTAAAATCTTCTAGGTAAAAAATTAAAGAGCTCTATTTAACAACTTCTATGAATATACACTAGGTTGCACAAAAAAGTCGTTTTTGGATCGATCCAAAGCCCAAAAAGGTTTTTAAAAGGTCTGTTGAGCGCCTCAAGGCTATGTCATAATAAATCCGAACACTTACCCCGGATCGACTTCCAGATCATAATTGCTCTAGTAAATAACTAAAGAAAATTGATAGATAGGGGATAGAAAAATAGAAGAGAAACGAACTAATTATAGAAATATCTCTCTATCTCTAAGGTTCACTAATTATTTGATTGTTGGCAGGTCTCTTTGTATGTGTTGTCCGAAAAGAGGAGGACTCAATGATTATTCGCTCTCCGGAACCAGAAGTTAAAAAGGGATCCCGTAAAAACTTCTTTCGAGGAATGGGCCAGACCGGGTCATTTCTCAAGAACAATTGCTAAAAGGCCTGATACTACCACTTGGATCTGGAACTACATGATGATGCTCACAATTTCGATAGCCATACTAGTGATTTGGAGGAGATCTCTCGAAAAGTATTTAGTGCACATTTCGGTCAACTCTCCATCATCTTTCTTTGGCTGAGCGACATGTATTTCCACGGTGCTCGTTTTTCTAATTATGAAGTGTGGCTAAGTGATCCAACTCACATTGGGCCTAGTTCCCAGGTGTTTTGGCCAATAGTAGACCAAGAAATATTAAATGGTGACGTATGTGGGGGTTTTCGAGGGATACAAATAACCTCTGGGTTTTTTCATCTTTGGCGAGCATTTGAAATAACTAGTGAATTACAACTCTATTGTACATGAATTGGGGCATTGGTCTTTGCAGCGTTAATGCTTTTTGTTGGTTGGTTTCATTATCGTAAAGTGGCGCCAATATTGGCTTAGTTTCAAGATGTAGAATCTATGTTGAATCACCATCTGGCATGGCTACTAGGACTTGGTTCTCTCTCTTGGGCGGGGCATCAAGTACTCGCTCTTTACCGATTAATCAATTTCTAAACGCTGGAGTAGATCCTAAAGAGATACCACTTTCTCATGAATTTATTTTGAATCGAGATCTTTTGGCTCAACTTTATCCTAATTTTGTCGAGGGAGCAACCCCGTTTTTCACCTTAAATTGGTCAAAATATGCGGACTTTGTTACTTTTCGTAGAGGATTAGATCCAGTAACTGGGGGTCTGTGGGTGACTGATATTGCCCATCACCATTTAGCTATTACAATTTTTTTCCTGGTAGCGGGTCACATGTATAGGACCAACTAGGGTATTGGTCATGGACTAAAAGATATTTTAGAAGCCCATAAAGGTCCATTTACAGGTCAGGGCCATAAAGGCCTATATGAGATCCTAACAACATCATGGCATGCTCAATCATCTTTTAACTTAGCTATGTTAGGCTCTTTAACCATTGTTGTAGCTCATCATATGTATTCCATGCCCCCTTATCCGTATCTAGCTACTGACTATGGTACACAACTGTCATTGTTCACACATCACATGTGGATTGGTGGATTTCTCATAGTTGGTGTTGCCGCGCATGCAACCATTTCTATGGTAAGAGATTATGATCCAACTACTCGGTACAACGATCTATCAGATCGTTTCCTTAGGCATCGTGATGCAATCATATCCCATCTCAACTGGGCATGTATATTTCTAGGCTTTCATAGTTTTGGTTTGCATATTCATAATAATACCATGAGCGATTTAGGGCAACCTCAAGATATGTTTTCAGATACCGCTATACAATTACAACCCGTTTTTGCTCAATGGATGCAAAACACCCATGCTTTAGCACCTGGTGCAACAACAAGCACCAGTTTAACTTGGGGGGAGGGGTGATTTAGTGGCAGTGGGTGGCAAGGTGGCTTTGTTGCCTATTCCATTAGGAGCCGCTAATTTCTTGGTTCATCACATTCATGCATTTACGATTCATGTGACGATATTGATACTCTTGAAAAGTGTGCTATTTGTTCGCAGTTCTCGTTTGATACCGGATAAAGCAAATCTTGATTTTCATTTTCCTTGTGATGGACCTGAAAGAGGTGGTACATGTCAAGTATTCTGGATAAACAAGGATTAAATGTGCCTTCAGTAGACTTTTTCTTCTTAGTAATGAAGAAAATAACGTTTTTAGTGGAAATAAAGAACATAAATTTCATAAATGATTTTCTAAAGATTATCGTCCTCTCCTATCATCAACCACCTTTAAGGCTCTAACCCTTTGACCATCAATTTTTAAAAAAATCATTAATAAAATTGTAATTGTTTTTTCATGATAAATACACATAATTTGCCAAGTCTAAAAAGAAGACGGATTCATTTAGAATATAGTGGGCTTTATTAAAAGGCGTATAAGGTATAAACATGTTCGTTTCCCTTAAAGGCCCCAAGTGTCATTCTACTAAATTAAATATCCCAATGTTCTTTCTACATAATCAATCAATAAATTTTTATTTTTTTTCTGCACTTCATTTTATGGAAGCATATTAATTTATTTGAAGCTTAATGATAAGATTGATTTCTGTAGTACCCAATTTCTTTTAAAATCTTCAATTATAATATCTATATGATTTGAATTTCAATAACCTTATTATTAAATATTAATAATAGAAAAAAAGAATATCCCTAAGGACGGAGAGGACAAGGAAATGCTCTCTTTGTTTAGTGAAAGGCTATCCAATCCTTTTCCAACTTTCAAGAAAGGATGCTTAGAGCTAGAGGACATTAGTATATAGTGAATATTCTGTATATATAGCGTTGTGCAGAGCAATTCAATTTTTTTTATCAAACTTTATAAATAAATATCGAATATC
This sequence comes from Solanum chiquidenum, assembly GCA_029582725.1. NCBI lineage: Eukaryota > Viridiplantae > Streptophyta > Magnoliopsida > Solanales > Solanaceae > Solanum > Solanum chiquidenum. The sequence goes on along the minus strand of JAJOOS010023177.1, from coordinate 13,193 downwards.
GAATGATTACCAAATAATAGAAAGTGAAAAGATAAATAATGAAATATGATAAGTGAAATTTGTTTAAGTAATTAAACACATTTAATATTATCTAGCAGATTAATGATGGCCTAAAGTTAAAATTGAACGAAGGTCTGAAAAAAAAATTTAAAAAAATATTATAATTATTATATTTTCTATACATAGTACTCAATATTTTCCTATAAAATTTGGAGCCTAAAATAGATGATTTTTTATTTATTTAAACCTATCGATCAATGAAAGACAACAAGGCTAAAAAGAAATTGGTTGATTGAATATGAGAAACACGTAAAAGGTCAGAGACATAAGGGCACGCGTCACGTTTCTTATTATGTTTATTCATCTACAACATTACACGTTAGTTTTGTTACACCCTCCTATGTTCATTATTTCAATGGTGCATTGCACCTATCTTTTATATAGTAATTTTTAATATGTGCTATATTTACATTAAAATTTGATCAAATATAAAATTGTATAGAAAATTTTTATACTAGGGATAAAATATTTTCTAATAAAAATGATGTCGTATTCAGAAGGACTCGACCCCAAAATCTCTAACTCATAATATTTGTTTGGTATTAAATAGTTAACTCACTTGCCAAATCTTCCACAGATTTGTATTCAAGTACATCCTTAATTTAATAATTCTCCTTAAATCCCCTTTCTTTGCACATGCACTTTTCGCCCTGTGCTTTCTAAACAAGGACACTAATTCAAATTGGGTACAATAATTATCTTTTTTTGACCGACTTTGATAATCTCTAGAAAAAGTAATTGCTAAATAATTTTGCCAGAGGTAGTAAATTGACGGAAAAAAGAGTCAGTTATTACTCTATTTGGATTGAAATAGATTAAAATGTAAATCAAAATTCATTTACTATATTCGTTTAGTTTTAGCTAAATTTAAATTATTTTTAAAATTTTTAATACCTCATTTATATTTATAGTTATACGTAATATATGAAATAAAAAATATTTAGAAAATATTATAATTTTTCCCACATATATTTAGTAAGCATGAAATAATTCTACTTCATTTAATAAACTGCCTAATAATACAGACTTGTAAATACGGCACACTTAAAAAAATAAATGTGAGGAGACAGTTGGTGGTTTTTTGAAGAATTTGCTGTCCCGATTTAATACGACTATGTTTTTCTTTCATTTTGTATTCTTCCACTTTTTTTCCTATTTTCTTCAAGAAAATAAAACTTCCCTCATCCTGCTGGACTCATTTTTCTTCATAAATAATAATATGGAGAAAATTATACTTTAGTTTCTTAATTATTGATGAGTTTTATTTATTTTGAGAGTTTGATTTTGAAAAATTATCTTTAAGTATTGGTTTAATTAAAATTTAATCTTCAAATATATTCAATTTCACAAAAAATGGCTCAAACCAGTTTTTTGAGACTTCCATTTAGTATATTTCAAAAAAATAAATAAAAATCAAGTAAAATGTATATCCACAATTATAAAAATTTAAAAATTTAAGTTTCAACTTTATACATATATTTTCCATATAAAAGGATTTTAAAATGCATATTTAAATTAATTATTATAAGAACCGAAATTTGAAATTATTACTAATAATTGTGGGACCAAAAACATTGATACTCTTTACAAAATAAAAAAAGAGGGGTAAAACGCTACAAAAACAATTATATTTGCTTTTTTAGTCTATCTAAAAAAAATCATATGAAAAACGTAATTGATTTTTCTGTCTTACTTTCTTATTAAAAAAATGTTAGAAAATTTATCTGCCTGTCTCCTTACTCATGGACAATATACCTATTTAACTCAATAAATTCTCAATTTCCAGTGTAATACCCATGACAAATCAAATAAAATACTTAAAAAATTAGAGCTGAGACAATGGAATTTTAGCAAAAAAATTGAGTGGTTCAAATTTATTCAATCCTTTGATGGATATGATATGATATGATATATATATACTACTATATAGTGTTATGAAAACCATGGGTATATAGATTTTAAAAAAAGTGTTTAATTGAGGGGATAAGAGCAATATCACTATCAAGCCACCAATGCCGACGAATAAGAGACAAGACGCAACTTGAATTGGAGTTTCTATACAAAAAAAAAAAAAAACGTATTCTATATATACTTGTGACTTGTGACCCTCCCTTTGTTATCTTTATACTTAAAGGCCAACGAGCAAAACAAGAAATATATAATTCAATTTTATTGCTTTTTAGGCAACGCCTCTTCAACTTCAATACTCAATTCTTTTGCCTCTTCAATAAAATAATGTATCGTATTGTATTATGTTACGTTGTTTTTATATAATTATATTGTTACATATTAAGATATAAAGAATAGATTTATAAGAAAAGTTGAGTATCGAGGAGATGATAAATAGAGATAAAATAAAAAGAAAAAATCTATAAGGAAATAAGGCGATTACATCAAATTATTCGTTACATAAAATGAAACTTTTCAATGATAATATTTAAAATTTAAGTAATAATCGAAATAAATAGTACTCCTTCCGTTTCTATTTAGTTTTCACAATTTTAGGTTTCATGCCTATTAAGAAACTAGATAAGCTTATATGTACTCTTATTTAATATTGTTTTGAAGTCAAGTTTTCAAAACGTACATTAATTTATTTTGATTAATCAAATTATTTAGTTTTTTTATATTAGTCAAATTTATATTTTTAAGGCTAATAACTTTCAAAGATAAAATAGAAAAAAATATATTACTTGTACATTAATTTTATGAAATAACAAGTATTAATAAATGTCTATATTTTTAATGAGTGACATATAAAGAAGAATCGAATCAATTATATTTAAAGCATCTGATCAAGCAGTGAATAGTTGGGTAGATTTTTAGAATTTGGACACCGTAAATTACTCAGAATATATCATATAAGAAGTAAATTTTTGAATATATTAATTCTAATTATTTAGAGTACATTTTTGGGGTTACTATAAAAAACTAATCTCCGCAGAAATCGTAAACCCATCATACTTTTGCTATAGTACTATTGTCAGTGGCGAGTGGTAACCCCAATATCTTTCAAATTTTCAAATTAGACCCTCATTCTTTATCTATTTCATATAATATATTGATTCACTCAAATGTCTGTTGATGAAATTACATATAAATCTAAAATAATATTTTAAAGATATATATTAAAATTTTAAATATTTTTAATAAAAAATTTAACTTCACGCTACTCACCTCCTTAATTTATATTATAAATTCTAATAAGTTCAAATATTCCATATTTTCTTCACATAATTCAGACACAGGACAGGGACCAAAAAAAAAGGCTCAGTTTTTTTGTTGCTTCGCTTTCTTGTATCTTATTTTTTTCAGTTTTTTCTTTCCTCAAATTGCATTAGGAGTACCTAACTTGTTGCTTTATCTCTGCCATTTCTTCCTCTTGTAGCAATGACATGGTAAGGCAACAATTAAAGAATCACACATTTTTTATTTTTTAAAAAAATAAAGGAGAAAGTATTGACGTAAATTATTAGTTTCGTTCTCAAATTATTAATAGTCTTGAAAACACTTTTTTACTTAATTAACCGAATTTAGATACAATCCTGATATACCCCGATCAACCACATCTTAAAACTATTGAAGGAGCACAAACCTATTAATATAAAGTCGAGAAAAGTATTTAAAACACACATAAATTCTGTGAGAACGAGATGTATTTAAATTTAGCTAATCAAATTAAGGGAATATATTTAAGACTGTCAATAATTTAGGGATGAAACTAATAATGCATGCCTAATTCACACAAGTTTAAAGATATTTTCAATACTTTTCTAAAAAATAATTTAATTTTTATCCTAATAAAAATAATGTATAATCACATTAATAATTTTTTTGTTCTTTTTCAAATGGGAGGAATATTTTCTAAAAAATTAATTAATCTAAAAAGTCAAAGTAATCTCTTAAATTTGCAAATTACTAACACAAAGTACCACCTATGATACAGAAAGTACCAACAATTTGGTGTATTTGTCTTTATTTTTCTTTTATTTTTTTGCAACAAGAAAAGAAACGTTTGGGCATGAATGTATTTCACAGAAATTAAATGGTTTGAGAGACTTTGAAAGGAGAGAAAGGGAGAGGGAGGCGCAGTTAAAAGGTAAAGAAGAAGGAGAGTTATAACAAATACAAAAACCAAGAACCACAAGAAAGAAAAAAAGGGAAAAATTTCATTTCTCTTTATCTATATCTACTAATTTTTCCCTTTAAATTAAAAAAATTATATACCTCCCCTTTCTTCTTTAGTTGAATTTAGAGATGATTACTGCTTCATCCCTTTTGTTTTCATGGGTAGATAATCTTCTCCTTTTCTTTTTTTTTGATATTATGAATCCTTTGTAGTTTTCTGATGATGATTGATGAGGATTTTCGTTTTTCTGTTTTGATGGTGTTTGGAAGTTTCTGGGTTTTGGTTATTAATGGAGGACTTGATAGACTAAAGATGATCGTGTTTGTTAACAGGGAACTTGAATGTTGAAGATAGTTTTTAAGTTGTTTTTAATGGGTTTTTAGAAGGGGAAAAAAGGGGGAGAGTTGTAATTGATCGCTAATTTTTAGCTCATTTGATTTGTAGGTTGATTATTGATCTTGCTGAAACCGATTCTAAGAGCAGTGTTTGTTTTAGATCGGATTAATTGAAACATTTTCATTGATAAATCTTTTTGGGGGTTTTACCTTGTTTTTTTTTTTAGATAAATCTTGTTGAGTGATCATAGCAATGTAAATGAAATGGATGATACATTTTCGATGTTTTTGTTATTTAGATGATTACTATGACTTGGAGATAGGACTGATATTTTGACGTTTTGTTTTCAGGATTTGGTTTAATCTTGTGCAACGAATAATGGGTTGCCGGTCTGATGTTTTACGGTGGTGTGAAGCGAATGCGTATTGTGTTACCTTACTGGTCGGATTGAATGTAGATGATGCTGGATTGTTTGATGAAACATTTCTGGGAATTCCGTTGATAGATAGGTAGTGGTTGTTTAGTGTGATGATAGATAATGCTGTAGATTCAATCTAGTTCTACTGCAGTTAGGTTTGTTCCGGTGGTAGGAGAATGAACTGCTGGGGATTTCATGGGGCGGAGTAATTAGATATTGAATTGGTGCAAGACAGGAGATAGAATTTAGGTAGTGTAGTAGATTAGATATTGACAAGAAGATTGTGGAGGTAACAAATTTACGTTAGACATGGGGTTGCCTCAAGTGCCCTCCAGCAATATTGCTGAGGAAGTGGCCACATCATTGAGCACATTTGTTCAAACTCCTGCTAGATTTTCTGGCATGAGTAGTTGTGATATGAGTGGAATGCACATAAGTTGCCTTAGCAATCGGACATCAGCGGATTTTTCATTCGTCTCGTCTAGGGATGTTTCCAGGGATGCTGATATTCTTAGTCTACATAAAGATGGTATGACAAGCATGCATAAATTGAGGATTGATTCTGCAGAAAATCATGGCTTCTTCACTCATAATGGTGGAAGGACTACCCAGAGTCCTGCATCAAGGATTGTTGGGTTCGAATCAAAAAGTGCAATAAAAAGCCATGCTAGTTTGTTTGAAGCAAATCCATTGGATAGCGTCGATTCATCTACTGTGGTTCGGGACATTGACAAAATGAATGAGACTACAAGTTCATTAGTTAGGAAACGCTTGTTGTCTCCTTTGAATGGTATGGTTCTTCCAGATAAATTTGCTGGTGAATCTCTGGATATTGGTGGTAGTACTGTTCGGAGTAATTCCAACTTCACTCGTGATAAATATGGTGCTTCCTCACAAGAACATAAAAAGGCTCATATAGGCAACACAGACAACACAGACAACTTTAGTAATGAAAATTGGTTCATGCCATCTTTCCCTAGGGGGAATTGTTTGCCAACTGAAAACTGTGGAGAAGTCTCCTCTTTTGTCACAGATGGTCCTTTGTTCAATGACGGGGGACCTGAATCTGAGATCCCTTTTACTCCTCCATCCCCTGGGTTAAACTTTTATGCACATATGATAAAAACACAGTTGAAAGATGGGATAATGGACATGCCCGGAGAATATACATTCTCGCCACCTCCGTCTCTTTCTCCTCTTGGACCAAAATCTCATATAAGGTTGGGACGCGCAGAAAGGTTTAGGCATTCCTGGGAGGATCACGATGATAACTACTTAACTTTGAAGGATGTGGAACAGTCACTTGATCGAAGGCTTTCAGGCATTTTATCTCCCCGGAAGGAAGAGGATCGCAAAACAGGAAGTGATCTTTTTCAAGATGTTGAAGTTTTTGAGATGAACTTTGAACGTTCCACACCTGAAAGTATAAGTGTCACGAGGCGGTCCAAGACACAAAATTCAGTTCCTACAAATCAATGTGCAAGATTTGGTAGAAGTCTTAGTGGACTGTCTGTCAAAAGGTCCTTAGTCGGTTCATTCGAGGAGTCACTATTATCTGGTCGTTTGACATCCAGTGTAGTCAGCCAGGTTGGTCTTAGTGCAATTATCTTGAAGATGCTGTTTATGTTCTTTCAGATGTCATCCAAATTATCCTTGGTCTTCGTTTTGAGCATTAGTTTTCCTTGATCTCTTTGTTTAAGTATTTGTGCCATGATCTTGGAAATGGTTTGACATATTGCTCTTGTTGACAAATTATAATATGCTTATGCAGAGAATTGATGGTTTTCTTGCCGTCCTTAGTATCACTGGTGGAAATTTCTCACCACATCCTCAGAAACTTCCATTTGCTGTAACTAGCGTAGATGGTGATAACTTCTTGCTTTATTACTCATCAATAGATCTTGGAAGACCAGGTAGTGATGGTAAAGGCTCACAAATCAGGAACTCTAGCACTAATAATTTACAAACAAACAAGGGCCGCCTACGTATACCGATGAAAGGGCGCATACAACTGGTATTCTGCTCCTATCCTCTCAGCTTGCTTGTGCATCTGTGAACATGCTTATGTTGAAAATCCCTTATTCTTAAGGAGTCTAATTTTCATATAAAAGAGATAGCCCTGAAACATATCTTTGCTCTGAGGCAATAGGAACCCATCCTTGTAATTCGAAGGATTCCATCAATTCTGTTTGCTAATTTGATATTTGAAAAAAAAAAAGTTTGATAAACTGGTTTCATTATGAGGAAGAGGAATAGATTTTGGACATATAAATGGGGAGATAAAATGTGATGGCACCACTTGCTCCATAGAAGGGAAATTAAATCATTTTGAGGAGAACTCTTATTTTGGTTGTTCATATATCCTAAGCTAAGTAATTTTTCATGATCATCAAAAGTTTGTTGTAACCAAGTATTCCAAATACTTAATAGTTACTCCCTTAGACCATTTTATATAAGGGTAGTTGACTGGAAACTGAATTTGAGATGTTAAATGACTTGTATATTATATTACACACTAAAAGAAAATATCAAGCCAATATTTGAAAACTTAGTTTGATAGAAGAAGCATCACATGTTCTACTTTATTTGTTAATAATGGTGATGTCCATGCTGGCTTGCGGGGGATTCAACTATTCCATAGGGTGCTTGTTGCCTCTTACTAGCACAGTTTTCAGGTAACTCTACCAACTCACCAATGCTTAGGCAGATAGCGAATGCCATTTGGTCTTTTCAGGATTTGAACCCTAGTCTCCAAAGTTTGCACCCGCTTCATTGACCACTAGAGCACACCTTTGGGTGCATTTGAACTTTCTCTTTATAATGTGTTCTTCATATGCTTAGTACTGGTGGCATGGGAAACATTGTAGGTAAAACAAGTCAAGCTTGTGCATGATCACGGTGTTACATCATTAGTGCTTTTATAATAGAAACTTCATATTTTTCCCCAGAGCTTTTGTCTAGTGGTACGAGCTCAGCGCACAGGCGTGTCTTAGGCGCACTTCATGGGTTTTTGAACCCTGTTGCAGACAAAAGTCTGGTATTTTAAGTGAAGAAGAGAGGAGGTCAGGCCCATTATCTACGGAGTTTTGAACTGTGAGCGACAGGCCCGCGAGAATTTCCCGGTTATAAAAAAAATAAAAAAAGGGAAACCCAGTGCACTAAGCTCCTGCTATACGTGGGGTCTGGGAAAGGGCCGTACACAATTGTCTACTACAAAAGAATAGGAACTTCATACTTTGTTCTCCTACAGCAAATCTCCTTTTATCTCCAGGATGTGCTAATTCTCACTATTTCCTCTATATTGATGTTGGTGACACAAATTGTCAACCTCATGATATCAGCGCATGAAGCCTTCTGCAGCAAAACATGCTTGAGCGATTTCTCCTAAACATCATTGTATAGGACAAAACAAACTTTAGGGTTGATTGATTGACACCATACTGTAAAATGAAGAAACTTAGAAATTGGATGATTTCTGAATCTATCATTGGTCCAATCTTCTCAGCCTGTAATTCTCGTGGGGAGTATGAAGTGATTGATTTAATATAGGTGTTTCCGTTACGTTTATCACCTTGGTCTTAAGTACTCTCATCTTTCTGGTTTTTCCTTGGCTTAAAGCAGGGAGTTGTATGACTATGATTAGTCAACCACCATTTTGTTTTACTTTTCCCAGAGATCCTAAAACAATAAGGATAACTTATTTGTTTCAGAGGATACCAAATAGCTTGGAGATTGATCATGAAATAGAAAGTTTGAGTCCCTCATCCAGTAGTTCTCTTTGGTCATTTTATGGAGAAAATGAATATGAACGCAGCTCTAGAATTAACTATAGGCTATAACTCTGAGATGTGATACTCAAATGTAGAAATTTTCCTTTTGCGAGCAAGCAGGTCTGAACACCACCATTATATGAAAATAATATATGTAGAAATCTTCCTTCTTTCTGAATGCTACAGCTCTTTGTGACTCCTAGTTGTACGAGATATACATTTTTTGGTAATTTGCTGATGATTTTAACATAAATGTGCCTTTGTCTTTCCTTTATGCAAGTACAAACTTTTGATTGCTATTGGCGCAGGTTCTAAGCAATCCAGAGAGGACACCTATCCACACATTCTTATGTAGCTATGATTTGAGTGACATGCCAGCTGGTACTAAGGTAGGTTCAAGCTGTATTACCACTTTGAGGTGGGGAAACTATGCAACTTTGGTATAATTGTGAGAGCTTCTATTTTTTATCATAATGATGTACGAGCTTTTCTTTATCGGAGAATATCTAGACGATCATCACTTTATTCATATAATTTTGATATTGGAATATGGTTCAAGCAGCAGTAAATACTTGAAGCATCTGTGTATGCTAAGATAAGTAATCAGTTCACGAGCTTTAATAGAGCAGAACCAGTGGGCATTGTACTGATTTTGTGCATGTTTGATGATGAATAAATGGGGAACTATGCGAGCAGTACTATTGGGCATTGCACTGATTTTGTGCATGTTTGATTATGGACAAAATGGGAAACTGATGGGTCTTTATAGTAGATAGGAGATAGTTGTGTCAGACTCTTCTTTCATACCTTTCATCTGTGGGACTGACAGATAATCTATATTCTGATATTTGCCTGATTCCATGATAGCTTTAATGATGAGTGTCAATAAAAAAGTACTGCATCTCATGTTATATGCAGTGAAGAAGTACTATATCTTTAGCATCCAAAGGGGTAATTATTATGCAGTTATGCATTAGCCTTGAATATCTTTGTTTTAATCACTATTTGAGCCCAATTACATGAAACATTGTTCTTCAAGCAAACTAGTGCAAGATGGCTTCACTTGCCATGCAGTTGTTTGTCTGCAGTTGAATTGTAGCCTGTTGATTCCTTTGCTGGTCTTAATGATTAGGTTGGCTGAACAATCCTTGCAAGCGGTCCTGGTTTCGGTTCACTGGACTTGAATAGTTATTTTTTGAGATTGGTATTTGATGATCTGTGCATATACATGTGTAACGGGAAAATAGGTGCAACTATGTGCAACTAAAATGCTTTCATCTATGATCTTAGTGATTACTTCGATTTTTATAGGATATACATGGGGCATTATTAAAGTCATACTAGCATTTATGTGAATCCACATTTGACAATGGTGATCTCACACTAGTTATGTGATTGCAGACATTTTTACGTCAAAAGATAAATTTGTTTATGGATAAAGCTGGAAACAAGAGTTTAGACAGAAAGATGGATAGTGAACCACCGTCGGTTATTAGTGTTGAGGAATCTATGCTGCATGAAAGCCATTCTACCAAATCTCATGGTACTGGCAAGGCAGGCCATTGTGGAACCAAACCTGCAAATAGCACTTCAAAGGTGAATGAGAGTACTGCTAATTCTAGTGTTCTTCGTTACGCTCTACATCTCTGGTTCTTGTGTCCCTACCCAAAGAAGAGCACAAAATCAGGTATTCAGTGCAAAGATGATCAGGGGAGACGATTCTACTTGTATAATGATATGAGAGTAGTTTTCCCTCAACGACATTCAGATGCTGATGAAGGCAAGGTATGTCTAATATGGTATATGACTTACGCTGTGTTATGTATCGTACTGCTAACTAAAGCATCTGTATGTCTTTTAAAAAGATTCAGTGATGTTGGACTAATTGGTCTTTGAGGTGCACTCTGTTCACCCCGTTGCCTCAGTAAATTGAATGGATGTTATTGAAATTTGTTAAAATGAAGAGAACTATGTCGTGATTAGTAATTTAGATTTGTCCAACCATCCAACCTTTGCCTTCTTTCTCCGAAATGGAGAAGAAACCTGTGTTTTCTCCACTGGGATTAAGGGGAGCTAATCTTATGTCTTTCTGGAGTGATATGGTAAAGTTCATTAAAATGTGAACAAGGAACTTGTAGCATTTACTCGACTTCGAGATTTCCCATAACTTAACATTCGTGTTCATCATTCTTAAGTGCATGCATATTCATCAATATCTACTTCTCCGTGCTGTTTGCCAACTTTGAAGGAGGTGCTTAGGTTATTGTCTTACTTTTTCGGTGGAAGAGTATATTGTCCTGTGGATGCACAAGTAGATATTGTAGATGGTTGCCTTCATTTGTGATATTATCGATGCTCAATTAGTTCAATGATACTGATTGGAATCCATATTTTTGAAACTGCAGTTACATGTAGAACATCATTTCCCCAGAGATCCCAAGTATTTTGACATCAGCGACTGAGATGGTGAACTTTATTCGATGTCTCACCGTCTTATTTCCGTTGTGCATAATGTAAATGTTATTCCTAGTTCACCTGTAAATTCTTCCAATAAATAGTTCTATCATTGACCTGTACAGAATTGTACATAAGCATTTTCTACCATCAATGGGAAAAAAAATAACAGGGATAGAAAGAAATGTTTTTTTCTTTCTTTTCCCCTATTCTGAAATGTGACTCAGTTGTACTAACTACTAGAAACCATTTGTTCATACCCTAGTTCCTTTGAGACTGAATGGATTCAAAAGACGATAATATCGGGGTCGGGTTGAGGCTACATTGATCAATATTTCTATGATCAAACGTAATCGAGGCGTTTGGTATCTAGGAAGAAAGTTACTCTTGTATTTTTGTTTTTGTTAGTTTACATTTTAAATTTTATATATAAAGTGGTTTTTACTTTCAAAGAAATGTGTTCTATAAATAATCTTTTCTCAACTTCATTCTAGTTTTAGAAGTCAAAAAGTTTTAACTTTGGCTCCACAATTTTCTAAATAAATGCATGAAAAGTCTCTCTAAAAATCCCATGTGACATTCAAATAAAAGCTAATATGTCACGTTTCGAACTGGACCATTTGAGCAAATGTCTTTTTTCTTACGTATTTAATTACATCTATTGACCACAATCAGTATAATTTGTAGACTGTACAAAACAACTTATTTTCCAATTTACTTGTCTTGTTCGTAGGTATCGAAATCTTGTGAGGCTTAACGAGAAAAGCGCAAGTTCAGTTAGAGTTTGTTGAGGTGGCTACTATATCCTGTATCTTAACTCGTGTTGATATTATTCTCTTGAGTTTTGAATATATATCTCGAAATCCCATAAACTTTTATAAAGAAGCTGTTGAGAAATGTTTCTAGCAATCAAATGTATTGCAAGGACATGCAAATCATCTTATATTCAAGAAATTATACACTATTAACAACTCTTGAATCAATATAGGGGAATCCAGGTAGAAGCAAAATTGTCCTAACAAATACTCATCAGTACAAAATTGTTCCCATCATATTCATTGTGATGCTAGATTATTTTTCATTACTTTAATATTTGTTACAAACATTGTCATTTTACAAAATATCAAGATGAAATTTAATTATTGATGGCTCATATATTCTCAGAAGTATGAAGTACGAATGTCAAACTTTGAATTTGAATCTCCTTTTGGTATATATGTGTTTATTTTTGTAACGTAGATTATTCCGTCTGTTGACTTTCCATTAGAGCTGTCAAAATGGGTTTGGTCCGCTAGGTCGGTTCAATCCAACCCTTGAATTAGATGGGGTTGGGTTCAATTTTTTCAGCCTATTTAGGAACGAGACTTTTTAGCCCAGTCTCACTTGGCCCGCTAGCCTCGTAGGCCCAACCCGCAAGCCTCAGAGGACAGCCCGCGGACTGTAAATTTTAAAAATATTTATTATATATATTTTAGTATAACTTACATAAATCCAATAGTGTAAGGATCTAAATTACAATCCATCCCTACTCTTTTTTCAATTTACAAAAATCCCTTAAAATCAATGTTATTCGGATACATTAAAATTTAAATTTGATACATTAAAACAAATTCAATTACACTTTTAAAGGAAAGAGAATATAAAATTGATTGTGAGTTTCCCAAATCACGCTAATCTAATTGATTTCAATCTCTTCCAAATCTTAACAGATTCAAATCAAAATTTAAATTTTCTTCTCTCAATTCTCTTCCAAATCTGCCCACCTTCAATTCAAAATTCAATTTTTCTTCTCTCAATTCTATTCCAAATTCGTTTGGCTTCAAACAATTCAAATTTTCTTCTTTCAATTCTTACTCAAATCGTAATAGATTAAAAAAGTTGAAAATAAAAGTCGATACATGATGAATACATTCAAGAATCTGCAAAACCAAGGTGAGTTATGAACGATACATAAGTGATAGATTTCAAATTTCTTCTCCCAATTCATCGAAGATCCTTTCAATTTTGATTCAAAATTATCAAAAAA
>JAJOOS010023176.1:0-10992 GCA_029582725.1 Solanum chiquidenum | reverse complement strand
AGTCGTTTCGTTGTTTATATCTATTTTCATGAAAGTTTATATCATCAAAATTCATATGTATCAGAAACTTGTAGATGAAAAGATTATTTTTTTTAAAACGATAATTCAAGAACTGGAAAGAAAAAAATGATGAAGAAATAGTTCTACCTCTTTAGGAGCTAGAAATCGTTGAGCTGGAGAGAGAATAGATTTGAAATTCAAAAATAAAGTGATGAAGGTAAATGCTGATCTGTGGGAGTGATTTCAGGTGTGAAAATAGAAACAAAAAGCGTTGGGCATTGGAGGGCTGTGAGTTATGTATCTGGAAAAGGAGAAAGAACGGAAAATAGAGATTTTTGTAATATTTTGAAATGGTAGAAAATTTTAGAAAATATGGAAAAAAAAGATTGAGTAGTTAGATAATTTTTCCATTAAGAAATACTCAAAGCATGCAGCTGTAGTGGTCTATGGCATGCATGTAAACAGTAATTTAAAGTATAATTCTTCCTAGTTTACAAATACATATAATACTATAGACTACTGTACAAGAACTTGTTATTCTAACATACAAGTATAATTCTAACATACAGTTCAGAAACAAAGATTTTCTACCACCGGATCAGTAATCAGCTCAAATGTTCATAAACTCTTGGGGTAAAATGAAGTTTCTATAAAAAGTACTCCGTAGTTTAATAACTGACGGTGTAATTTTCTTGTCCACTGTCAGTGGAGAGAAGTTAATCTCATTTATTAATATTTTCCTTTTTTATGTAAGTTTGATACTAAAAATAAAATTCATAAAAATATATTCATTATTTAATAGATAATGACTTAAAATTTTAATTTTTAGAGGTCAATTGAGAAGTATGTAAGAAATTGTATGAGTTTTGATTAAATCATTTTCATTTACTATCTTGAATATTTTTACAACTTTAAAGAAGCTATCTTAATAGATAATGTTTTACCTCTCTTATAACATAAAAAGTTAAAATTAAGTTGAACCCATGTAAAACAGCATAGACCCACAACCTGCTCCATCCCGCATTAATTTTAAAAAAATCACTTCAACTTGCCCAACATTCCTCCCCGCCCTGCACAGCCTCAGACCTGACCCACCCCTCATAACCATAAGTCCATAACTCCACCCACTCAGCCCCACATTCGTCCCACCCTATTGTCATCCCTAATATGCACGTCAGTCATCAGGAAGTCTCGTATGAACACATCATTTTAATTTAAAGTCATTTTAATTAGTTACGATGGCTTTACGTCATATATAAGAAAGTTACAAGGAAATTAAAGCTCTTGATGCTTAATGCCCCATTTTTATTTTTATTATTTCTAATATGCATGGATGCATGTTAACCTTATCAGTAACATATTTCAGTTTCATGTATAGAAACTTTTTGTTTATAATTACAATAAAATTAAATTAAAGGGGGTCTACTTTTCTTTTTCTAATTTATTTAATTTAATATAGAAAATTATGTGTAATTAGTGTTTTGTTTTTCCTTTTCGAAAATAGAACTTCGGAATTCTCACCCTATATTTATGCTACAAATAAAGTCTGTTTAATCACTGATTAATAATCAGCATGGTTAAGTCATGAGATATATTTTCAATATAATTAAAAATACTAAGTTTAAATTATTTAATTTATTATGAACACCGAATGCACATAAGTTATTATTCACATCTTGATCCATATGTGGATTGTTCATGATCCGATTGAATTTTTGGAATTGTGTTTTCCTTGGCACTGAAGCAATCACCTCCTTCATTAAGTATTAAGAAACAATATTTTTGATGAAATTTTTTTCCGCATATCAAATACAATAATTTATAATAGCTTTTTAGATGTTTTTACATCCCCTAGTTTATTTAAAAGAAAAATCAATATAAGCGATCTGTTTGAACCTTGCAAGTTACCATTGTTATAATCTCTTTAAGATAAGATCATGAGATAGTCAAACAAAAACGAAAAAAATTCAACCAGCAAGACTATGTTATCCCTATACCCATATTTATAGCAAAATTGTCTACTAAAAGTCATATAGAAAAGAAAAACTCGTCTGGGGTTTTGATATGATGTCTTTTTCATTGCAAGAAGATAGGTCGTTAATTTACTTCATTGCAAGAAGGTTAATCATCGATTTCATGATTATATAATTTTTATATGTGGCTCATTAAGAATAGATTAAAGAAATTTTATAACCATTCTTGAAAACCAACTTTCCTTATGTTGATTACCTTTCACACAACTCAATTTAATTACATATGTTATTATTTGAAGACATAACCGTATTAATTGTCTCATATACACTTCATATATATAATTAGGTACGTAGTAACCTTACCCAAAGTTAGTTCAAAATTTAAAAATTGTCCAAGATAAGATCCACTACTTCAAACAATTGCCTTAGTAATTGTTATGTTTAATTTGTTTGTCTTATTTTGATTTGGTACGGAATTTTTTAAAGTAAAAAAATATTTTTGAATTTTGTGTCTTGAATTAAAGATATGTTATATGTATCAAAACATCGTTTCATTTTAAATTCTGAAATATGTCATGTGAAAAATTAAAATTAAAAAATTGTTAAAAAGGATATAGACATTTTTTTTTCCAAACAAACTAATTAAAAAAATAGGAACAACAAATTGAAGGATTGATATACTTATGAGAGAGAATAGGTACCTCGGACATAGACTAAAAATGCAACAAAGGTTAGTAATAAATTAATTTGAAGGGGGAAATAGTTAGGTCGTTTTGTATTTTTAGTAACTACTTGACCAGTTATATTATATTATTATCTTTCATTATTTTAAATAATCAATCAATTTATAGACTCAAAATAGGGTTAAGCCTATTTTACCCTCTTAAAATATTAATTTTGGAAAATAATATCCTCTTAATATAATCTCGAATAAATCCCCTTAATCTTAAATCAATAGCTAAAAATGAGTCGAATTATTATATATTTTAAAATGTTTAAAATGACTTTCAACATGTACTCTTTTAAATAATTACAAAATTTAAGCAATAGAATTGTATAATAATTAAATTCCAACCTCTCTTTTCCTTTTTGATATTTAAAGTCTCACTTTCCTGCATGATTTTTGTCTTTTTTTGAAAACCTTCAAATTATTTTGATCCATTTTATTTAGTATTATTAGTATTGAAATTTTTATTTCTCGAACCTAAAAGAAGAGAAATTTTATTTCATCTATTCAATTTCATATAATTTTTTTTTTAGAATTTCTATATCATTCTCACATATCATTATAACCTAGTAATTTTTTAAATTTCTTTTATAAACCTAGTAATGACTAGTGAGTAAAGTGGGTTTTACCCTTAAAGCTACCTACAATTATATTTTCAATAATCCGATTGTCTAATTTCTTTTTACACTTTCAATATAACATAAACTTAAACTTGAACTTATTAAATTAAAATTTTGGTATAGCACTAATCTCAAAAAAAGACCATTTAAGGAAAGTCCATACACATGAATTAGTCTCTGAAAGCAACGTCAAGGCACCATCTAAAATGACACTTAAGACATTGATAGCTTCAGTGGCAAGAAAGTCTCAAACCTTCCAAATTAGTTAGTCACTTTCTTTACGCATTCCTTACAAAATTATACGCAAGTAAGAAAGACAATTTACTAATTTATCCCTCAATTATTATTTTTTGAATTTCAAAAAAGATATAATTGTAAAAGTAAAACAGGAAAAAATTAATTAATTCTATTTTAATTTTGTAAATTGATAATTAATTTAGGACAATATTTTGTAATACGGTGGACAATTAATATGAGACGGAGAGAATTATAATTTCCTTAAAAAGTAATTAACCAAAGGCTCAAGCGGATGAGAGAATCGACCCGTACATGGAATAACATAATTATTTACCCGATTTGGCTTACTTAAGGAAGAACTGGTACCCGCCCGTTTATTCCTTAAAAAAAGAGAAAATTTTAGTATGACGCTCTACTTTCGAAAAAGAAAACAAACCGCACAATATTAATTAATTAGTACTACCTCCGTCCATTTTTAATTATCATAGTTTTCTTTTTTAGAGTCAAACTATAAAAATACGATGTATTTTTTCATCAAATTACATACAAAAAATTACAATTTATTGTACTTTTTGTATTGTTTTTAAAAATCTAAATTTTTTATTTAAAATATCAAATTAATGTAATCTAATTTAACTTTGAAAATTAGTCACACCTCACAAGATTTTCTCCACTTCACAATCACTACAAAGTATGTCCAAGACTTTATGTTGTCTAATTACCCTATATAAACCTAGGAATATTTCTATAGGACACGTGTGAGGAACTTATTGGTCATCAAACAAGGACTAGATAAACAACGTCATTATCAATCATTCTCTAAAGATCACAGTAATTATATGCAAACCTTCACACTTTTCATCAACTCCTAATTAGACATACTGTGGAAATGTTTCATTTATCATTATCGTAAGAAGCCGATATTACAAAGAATAAAAGAGTATGGTATATATTATAGCGAGAGAGGGGTACCGTTTTGCTACTAGATCGTATAATTTTTTTAATTCATAAACTCAAAATTCTAATTTTACCGATGTAAACTAGAATTGATTACTGTTAAGGTTTATGATAAATCATTTGAACTAAAAAAAGGATAAAGGTAGTCTTATGGAGTATGTCATTTTCATCTCATACGCAATCATGATGAAGACACATGCATGCAAACATGTACCTGTTTGTTTGAAAAAAAATTGATAGTAAGAAATTATGTGCCTATATATATGTACCCCTAGCTTAAGCAAACATACACTTGACATAGTTATTTAATTAAGTTTTTGAAATTATTTCAAATATGAGAGTGATTCTGGCTTTAACTGTAGCTACTCTTCGCAGAGTTAGCCATCTTCAACCTGCATCAGGATGGAACAGTCGATATTTAACCTACATGATTAAGGTATTATATTAAACCTTACTCTTCAAGTTAATTACTAACTTTCCCTAACTACCACAAAATGGTATTCATGCATGCTCGATTAAATTTATTGTCGTATTTGATGTGGTACTCTTTTGATAATATTTCTAAGCATTTTTGTAATGAAATTGATCAAATTACCTAGTTGAAGTGTCACGAATGCTGTTGGACAAGTGCGCCTGTACACATACGGGTTTCCTTAACCATACGACGGGGAACCAAACATTTTAATGCTATCGTATCAGTGAGTTGTGTCTGTTAAATTGTCTAAGATCCATGAACAATGGATGAATGTAATGCAAGGAAGAAGAAAGCTATTTGGGAGAGAAGAAGAAAATATCTTGCATTACCTTGAATGAATGAGCTGGACTACATTATATACAGATCTGACAAACTATAACAAACTTTCTAACCGACTTATTCTAACTAACTCTACTTATCATTAATTAACCTCACTTAACCAAGTAATTAGATTTAACAACTATCATTAACTAATTCAACTGATCAAGGCACATCTACACATTTACTGATTTCCTTCACACTCCCCCTCAAGCTAGATGCTATGAAAATGTTCTTCATTCCTAGCTTGGACATCAAATATGAGTGTAGGTGTCGACCAAGACCTTTTGTGAACAAGTCAGCAGGCTGTTCTGCAGAAGGCAAATATTCAGGCAAAATCAGTCCCTCTTGGATTTTTTCTCTGGTAAAGTGGCAGTCTATATCAATGTGTTTGGTCCTTTCATGAAAGACAGGATTGGCAGCTATTTGGAGAGCTGATTTACTGTCAGTAAACAATGCAACAGGAACCTTAACATCAATTCCAAGTTCTTTAAACAAGCTAGTCATCCACACCACTTCTGCAACTGAAGAGGCCATGGCCCTGTACTCAGCCTCTGCTGAACTCCTGGAAACAGTGGTTTGTTTCTTGGACTTCCATGAAATAGGAGAGTTCCCAAATTGCATCAAATAACCAGTAATTGATCTCCTACTGTTAATACAAGCTCCCCAGTCAGCATCACAGTATATCCTTAAAAGATTGTCACTATCAGATGACATTAATATCCCAGCCCCTGGTTCATATTTCACATATCTAACCAATCTCAAAGCTGCTTCCATATGAGATTTTTTTGGAGAATGCATGAATTGACTTAGATTTTGCACAGCAAATGCAATGTCTGGTCTAGTAGTTGTGAGATATAGTAACCTCCCAACCAGTTTTTGATAACCATTTATGTCTTCTAGGCCTGGATCTTTATGTGACAAAGGTACATGTTGATCAAATTCAGTTGTAGTAAGTTTTTGGTTCAGATCCATTGGAGTTGCAATAGGTTTAGCTCCTGCAAGTCCCATATCTGCTACCAACTCCAAGGCATATTTTCTCTGATGCATTAAGATCCCATCTTTACTTCTAGCAAATTCAATGCCAAGAAAGTACTTTAACTCACCCAAGTCTTTAATTCTGAAAGCTGTATGTAGAACTTCTTTGGTGTTTTGTATCATAGAGTAATCATTTCCAGTCAACAGTAGATCATCTACATATACCAAGATTATAGCTATCTTATCTCCCTCCTTCTTTGTAAACAAAGAATAATCCCTTGTACTTTGATGAAAACCAGCTGAAGTCAGGGCTGTAGTTAGTTTAATATTCCATTGCCTGGATGCTTGTTTGAGGCCATACAAAGATTTCAGAAGTCTGCACACTTGATTATTACCTTTTCTCTGCTTGGAAAAACCTTCTGGTATAGTCATATACACTTCTTCATATAGGTCTCCTTGAAGAAATGCATTGTAAACATCCATTTGATACAATGTCCATCCCTTAGCTGCTGCTATGGAGATAACAGCCCTGACTGTGGTCATCTTGACCACTGGGGAAAAGGTCTCTTGGTAATCCAATCCTTCCCTTTGGTTGTATCCTTTGGCAACTAATCTAGCCTTAAACCTTTCAATCTCCCCATCTGCCTTGTATTTGATCTTATACACCCATTTACATCCTATTGCCTTCTTCTCTTTGGGAAGTTGTACAATTTCCCAAGTGTGATTATCCTCCAATGCCTGTATTTCAGCTTTCATGGCTGTCACCCACCTCTCATCAGTTGCAGCCTGAGTGTAGTTTAAAGGCTCAATTTCTACTGAAAACTTGGATACATAACTTTGATATGATGGTGAAAGACTAGTATAGTCTATGTTGTCACCAATTGAATACATGCAAGTACTTGAGCCTGCCTTTACTACATAGTCTTTGTGCCATATAGGAGGTTTGGAACCCCTTGTTGATCTCCTGATATCAGCAGTATCAACAATATTAGGTTGCTCAGTAACAGGAGAAGGTATCACTTCAATGTTTGTGTTTGAACCAACACCCAAAACTTCATGAGGTGACACCACATCAACCCCATTATCCTCCTCCTCTATATCAACATTAGTAAGAGGTAAGACTCCATGATCCTCAGAGCTAAAGTCAACAGGAACACCATTGTAAGAAGGTATTATTAAATCATCATAAGAGAATTGCAGCAAAGTGTCACTATCATGCAGCTCTTGTACATCCTTTTTGAATGGGAAAATTCCCTCCATGAATACAACATCTCGACTAACAAAGAACGATTTAGTTGCAAGATCATACAACTTGTAACCTTTCTGATATGCACTATAACCAACTAGTACAGCCTTCACTGCCCTAGGACTAAATTTATCCTTCTGAGTGAGGTTTGTTGCAAAACACAAACACCCTATTACTCTCAAATGCAACAAGCTTGGAAGCTTGTTATACAATAATTCAAAAGGTGTCTTGCCATTGAGCACAGTAGAAGGTACTCTATTTAAAACATACACAGCTGACTCTATGCATAATCCCCAAAAACTATTGGGCAGACCTCCTTGGAACTTGATTGCTCTGGCAGTTTCAAGGATGTGTCTGTGTCTCCTTTCAACAACACCATTTTGTTGTGGTGTGTAGGGACAAGAACTCTCATGCAATATACCATGTTTCTGTAATAGTTGTTTGCAATCATGACTAAAAAACTCTCCACCATTATCAGACCTTAGTCTTTGAACCCTTTTGTCAAACTGTGTTGCTACTTCAGTTAAAAAATTATGTAAGACCATTAGAACATCTGATTTAAGTCTCATTAAAAACACCCATGTCCATCTTGTATGATCATCAACAATAGTGAAGAAATATCTCATGCCATCAAAAGTATTCCATTTATATGGCCCCCAAACATCAACATGTATTAATTGGAATGCAGAAGTAGACCTATGCATACTATGTGGAAAAGGTAATCTAGCTTGTCTAGCAAGTGGACATATGTCACAGTTATTCAAAGTAAAGGAACTGGTCTTACAAACATCATGAAACATAGGCATTTTCTTGAGTACATTGACTGGAACATGACACATTCTTTGATGCCAGATAAGAACATCTGCCTTCTGTGTTGCTGCAAGACATTTGTTACCAACAGTTTTCTTGTCTACTGCCTGTGTCTGTGAATACAGAGTGTAGAGCCCAGCCTCTTGCCTACCAATCTCCCTCACCTTCCCAGATGAGAGATCCTGTAACACACAATAATCTGGGTAAAATGTAGCACAACAGTTCAAGTCTTTCGTCATCTTGGAGACTGACATAAGGTTAAGCTTGAAAGCTGGCACACATAAAACATTTGTTAGAACATCACCTCCTCCCAGGCTGCAGTTTCCAACATGTGAGACTCTGGCTGAATCTCCTGTGGGCAACTGCACCTGACCTGCATGTTCTAACAAACCACCATTCATCAAATATTTGGGATCACCTATCATGTGGTTCGTAGCACCAGTGTCTATTATCCATTTCACAGAAGTATTCTCATGAATATAAGGAGTACCTGTCCCTGCCATGTTAACACTACCATTGACAGCTCCATTTCCATTATGATAGAACTCCCTTTGTCCAGATGAACTGGGTAGAGGATGTGGCATCATATCTTGGTGGTGTGCATACTGACAACATTGATTTTGCATTCTTTGTAAACCTGCAAAAGCATTACCACTAAAATTGTTACCTGCCAAGGGGCCAGTTACTGCATTGGATTGTCTCTTTCCCTTGTAGTCTGCAGGATAGCCAATTAGCTGAAAGCAGTTTCCCTTTACATGTCCAGTTTTGTGACAAAAATCACACTTCTTCAGCTTATTGCAATCTTCTCTAGTATGACCTTTGGTATTACAGTAGTCACATACAATTTGTCCATTGTAACCTCTCTTATGCTTGTATGTATCACCCCCAGTCCTAGAAGTGTACATAGCTGTAGGAGTTGAATTATCCAATGACATCTTACTAGTGCCTGCCACAATCCTCTGACATTCATCTTGATTCACCATTGCATAAACCTGGTTAACATTAGGAACTTGTGGCATCATTAATATCTGACTCCTAGCTTGATTATAGCTGTCATTTAGTCCCATTAGGAATTGCAACACCCTTTGATACTGCAGATGATCAGAGAATTCTCTAGATTTAGGGCAATCACATGAAGGAGGAGGCATGATCGAATCATACTCATCCCACAAATCCTTCAATTTAGAGTAATAGACAGAAACTGAAGATAAACCTTGAACTAAGGTAAAAATTTCTTTGTGTAACTGAAACGTTCGAGAACTGTTGATCTTGTCGAACCTCTCTCTCAGATCTTCCCAAATTTGATAACTATTCGAACAAAATAGAACACCACTCAGTAGATCTTTGCTTACATTACACATAATCCATGAAACAACAATCGCATTGCATCGATCCCACAGACGAGCTAGATCTCCACTGAATTGACTTCGACTCACTGTGCCATCGATAAAACCAAGCTTATTCCTTCCCAGTAAAGCTAGTTTCACAGCTCTGCTCCACAAGGTGTAATTATCCGATCCAGTTAACATGATTCCAACTGATAATGATCCAGGAGCATCTGAGGGATACAAATAGAGAGGATGATGATAATCGATGGTAGGTGTTCTAATGGTTGCAGTTGCGGAAGCAGTTTCCCCCAAATTGCCTGAATTCTCCATGAAAAAAAGAGGAAAAAAACAGAGTAAAAAAAAACTTCAAAGAAGACAAGTATAGAATCCCTCGAAAGACTTCACTGCGTGTGAAAGTATTCCTCTCGATTCACATTCATGGTGGCTCTGATACCATGTTAAATTGTCTAAGATCCATGAACAATGGATGAATGTAATGCAAGGAAGAAGAAAGCTATTTGGGAGAGAAGAAGAAAATATCTTGCATTACCTTGAATGAATGAGCTGGACTACATTATATACAGATCTGACAAACTATAACAAACTTTCTAACCGACTTATTCTAACTAACTCTACTTATCATTAATTAACCTCACTTAACCAAGTAATTAGATTTAACAACTATCATTAACTAATTCAACTGATCAAGGCACATCTACACATTTACTGATTTCCTTCACAGTGTCATCTTTTTAATTTTTCTTTATTTCCGTTAATTTATGTCACAAATTCTTCTTTCTGTTTGAATTATATCTAGTGCGACTGTTATGGAAACGTTGGTACTGTCCGAATTCTGCAAACAATGGGAACGCCGATAGTTCGACAACAGGTGCCTATGCCTGTAATGTTGCTAGAGGTGATGGGACTTGCGCTCGACTACAATTTCGTGGATTTCGGATTTAACTGGACCGTTCGCGCATGGTTTGATGACAGATGGAACCGTATAGCTTCCTTTGCACTTATCACTGGCAGCTACGTAGTGCAGATGAATGAAGAAATGCTTGAACCTGAAGAATACCCGCCTATGGTCATCGACGTTGAAGGTCTTTACATGCCAGCGGATTAATACAATTAAGCTATATATATAAGAACACCAATTAGCTAGTATGAATCGTGTATATACTTGAAGGTCACTGTAGACCAATTAGTATGAATCGTATATATACTTGAAAGTCACTATAGGCCAAATTAAAATTATTCATCTTATACTCCTTGATAAGGTGAATTATATTAAAATTACAAGTTCTTGTAACCAGACTGCTA
>JAJOOS010023175.1:0-24314 GCA_029582725.1 Solanum chiquidenum | reverse complement strand
TGCAGTGGTGAACCATGGACCACCAGAACGGGCCGTGGTCTGACCTACGGTCCGTGGATGGTGACCGTAAGTTGCACCTGCAACTTCTCAAAATCTGCATTTTTGGTCTGTTTCAGATACGGGGTGTTACAACAAGTTACTTAGCATCTATCATACAAGATAATATAAATAATTATTTCAAAGAAACAGTCTTATACCATAGAAGAATTTGAAAAAACTGAAGTTTAACATTAGCTTCAACAAGACATTTATTACATTGTAAGGAAAGTGATTGGTACGTAACTCATACATCACATACAAAGTCTAAAACTGAAATAAAGAAAGTAATAAAAGTTTCTCAGTCCTCAGAACATGAGGACTCACCAATCCTTGAGTGCCAAAAGACCATCTAGACACGAGTGTTAGGGTAGGAGCTTCGGACCCTACATTAGTGAAACAATATAGACACAAGTATGCATTAGTACATGGAATGTACTAAGTATGGTAGCAATGCATAAAAGTTATGAAATCATTCTAAAAGGAAATTACATTACATTCAATGCCCAAGCTAAATCATGAGATAAAAGGATAGAAAACATAAGCCATAATCATGGTCAATGCAAGCTTAACATCTTTAAAACACTTGTTAGATACATTAGAAGTAACCTTAGTTCATTATAGTGGGAAGTTTACCATGTAACCAACATAGATTATGTGATCTATCTCATGTAATCTAGTGTGTATCCCACACCGAAAAGAGATGTCCTTACCTTCCAGGGTAAGAACCATGCGTCTTAGCTAAAGT
Organism: Solanum chiquidenum; assembly: GCA_029582725.1. NCBI lineage: Eukaryota > Viridiplantae > Streptophyta > Magnoliopsida > Solanales > Solanaceae > Solanum > Solanum chiquidenum. The sequence goes on along the minus strand of JAJOOS010023175.1, from coordinate 23,530 downwards.
GGATCCACTAGGTAGTGTATTTCTGAGAAAGCATCCTATGGTGGCACGTAGATAGGGACAAGGACATTTCTACTAGAGACCTGACCTCTACTAATGGGAGAGCCTCCATCTATATCGTCTAGGTGCTAATAAAAAATCCCACATAATAGCCTTTAATCATATTCTTTTCATCATCCATCGAAAGTCACAATTCAACAACCAATTGAAACTAAAGTTATTTAGAATAGCTCCTTAACTTGATTCAACTTGGGTGAGAAAATCTTTCAACCAATATGAATCCTTATGTGAGAAAACCTTTCAAAATCATGTTCTTAGAAGTATGTGACAAAACATTTCACAACAACATTGATATTTTACTCTCAAAGCATTCTCAAATCATTTTCATCAACTTCATTAAAACATGCATATCTTCATAAATTCAGCTTCCATAGTTCATCAGCTTCATTATGTGTTCATAGTCTAAAAATCATAGATCATACATGCGCTCATATGAATTAAACTCAAAATCATCTAATTATTTTCAATTCATGCATTAGAGGATAGAAAACAAGTAAATGAATCATAATTGAAAAGAACCCATAAAGATTGAATAAAACCCTAACTTTGATTTAAGAATCTAACTTGTAAAACTAGAATATTTTATAAACCATGTGGAGGAACGAACTCCATAGGGTAAAACTAACATACCTTAGTGATAAATGCCCAAAAGTTATAGTGGATTGATAATCTTGAAGTAAAACCCTAGCTTCTTCTTACGTAGACTTAGAGAGGATTTTGGGCGAGATCTAGGAGGGAAATTTATGAATTAGGTAATAATTTAGAATGGGTAGTTTAAGGACTTAAATCACTGACATATGTCTTGAAATAGAGGTTAAAATGGCATAGCTCAGGTGTTAAACATATAGGGGAAAGATTAAAATAACACTAACTAAATAACTGATGGGTGACCCTAGATGGACCCCTAAACAGACCGTACAAAGCTTCAACTCCCGTTTAGGGTACCGTCTAGGTGACTCAATATCTAGGCAGCCTTGGACGGCTGGAAACCTTCACTAAATGGGTTGTTCAACCTTATAATAGTTGTTTAGGCAGCAGTCCATGTGAGTTTAAGTCTTTGGCGGTCCCAAACGGCCAATCCACTTGCCTTAAACGGCCAGTGGTGCCCTAAATAGATCATTTACTCGTAAAGGGTCTCTGGACTATTTTAAGCTTGCGGACTTGCCCGTTAACTCATTTTTACCTTTTTAAAGCCTGAGGTGCTATACATTGACCCCAAATTATATCTCACAAAGGTGGTTCAAGCTATTAGATGTCATTTGTAGTCACCAAATCTCCGTTGTTTAATCCTTTTTTCCATTCACTACTTCCTTGGTCGGGCAAGTAGGAATAAGGTGAATTCTAACGCAGGACCTTGCTAAAACAACATTTAACGCGAATAGATTAACAATGCATGCATAAACACTATCTAAGAATTACTAGTTAGTAGGTCTACTTTTTTAATTCATCATGGTTCCCAAAACCCTAGTTGTGTCGAAGCTTCAACAATTGAATGGAAAAGTGTTTTCCAAATTAAGAGGGGTGTTTGGATTGACAAAAAAGTTGGTCAAACCTAATTTTAATTCAACTTTTGACTTTTTGGAAGGGTTGGCAAATATAACAAAATAACTTGAAATAAGTAAAAAAATGACTTAAAATAAGTTAGAAAGTGCTTGACAAGGTCAAAAATGACTTAAAATAAGTCAAAAACCAAAAGTAGGTCTCCCCTACTTTTTATTTTTGACTTAAAAGTCTTTTAAGTTTGACTTTTTATTTTTGACTTAGAAGCTACTTTTTAAAACCAATCCAAACAGGCTCTAATTCTTAAAGACAAAAATAATGTATCCAATTGTTTAATATCCAAAAACGAGAAATAAAATGACTATTTATAAACATGTAATCCTAAATAAACTAGGAAAAGGAAATATAGGAAAATCTAGGCTCGACAGTCACTTCCACGATTTAGTCCTACGAATCGGAGGAATACCTACAGTTGATAGAAACCTTTCGTCAAACAACATCTCAATTTTAACTTCTGTACTTCTCTACTGGTATGTTCTACGACCGGTAAATAGCTTCAAAACACATGACTTCCTTCTATAACTCATGCCTACTGATCATAGAAAAGTCTACGGCTCGTAGGTGAAATCATCAATCCTCATAAATCTGTTGTTTCAACCAATTTTATTTGACTTGTCAAAAACCTATCTTCCTACAAAATACAAGTAAAATACTATCAAATCTACTAACAAATGCTTAAGACACATGCAAAATTCCATGTTTAATGCATTATAAGTACCGTAAATACACGATACATCAAAAACCTCAACTTAAAGTCGTTGCTTCTTCAAGCGACACTACTAACATAAAACGACACGATGCAAAAGCAATCCTAAACTCAAGCAATCACATAAAAAATTTCCCAATTATTCATCATCAATTTTCATATTTCAGCACATTGAAATCATTAAGTTCAACAACAAGTCAACACATTTGGATTAATTCATGACATCGACATACATATAGATACAATCACATACATATATAATAATTACAAAGATACCAACTTTTCAACAATGTAACGTGTACCCTTACCGCAAAGAAACCCCTTTGTTCACACAAATATTGATATATATTTCAAGTCCATGTACTTAGTATATTCTCACTCTCACAATTGAATTGAATACAGTAAATGCCCAATACCATAGGCTTGCCCTTATTTTATGTACTTAAACTCTCAAAATGTTAAATTAAGATAACTATAGGACTTTATTAGCTTGTAACGTAGGGTCAAGGTCAGGTATAGTGTATTTAGATTTTAAGTGACTTTTCTACCCTCCTTTACATTACGATGGCTATTTTCCTTCTTTTTACAACCAATTCGTGTTTCACTTTTATTTTCTTTTCTCCTCAATTTTTCATTGATGCTCAGGTGTGGCTTTTAACTTGTTTTTCTTTTTCGTTTCAAGTTTTTTTTAGATTTTTTCATTCTTTTATCTTCATATTCTCTGTCTACAACCACACCATCTTAATCATTTTTCTTTTCTCAATACACAACTATTTTCATACCCCTTTCTTTTCTTTCTTTCCTCTATAGTATCCACCCTTAACTTAGGCTTTTAGCTTGAGTTGAGGTGCACAATGTACAGGGAGGGACCAGGAGCAAAACAAAGGTTAATAATCATGACGGGAAAGGTGAATTGGGTAAATTAAAAGATTAGTTTAATTTAGGCTCAACAATTTGGAACAATGAGAGCATTTTCATTTTGTTGATTGTTTTTAGGCTTAGTGGACTCAATCTCAACAATGACCTATGATCCTTTCCTAATTAATAGTTAAATCATCCTGGCAAGACTAACGCCAGGTTCTAGATTGGCATATATTGTATGAATGAACAAATAATCTCACACACACATGGCACGTCATTTCACTATCAAATTATAAGTGTATCTGGTTCATGCTTCACCTTAAGTCATGTTATACTATCAGTTCCTATCATTTCATAAAAAGATCCTACACAATTGACTTATAAATCATACAGATACAACACAAACATAAAAACTCTGAGGGATATAAATTTCATGCAATATTGCCATCATACTTTGGTTTCTACTCTACTCTTACAATGAAAATCCTAGAACTGTTGATTCAACATAAATTAAATAGTCCTTAGGGAAAAAGAACACAGGCAAGAAAACCTCAAGGTATGATCTGAGTTTTTGTCTATTCAGACTTCACCATTTAAACCTTTTAACTGATTCACCCCACCCCCAAATAAAATATCATGCAATTTCCCAATGCACAAAAAGAATTATGAATAGAAGGTAAAGACAAATTTGTGGTGCCTAAGCGACAAAGAACTAGAGACAGACATGTGGGTCCACCGATGGGGACCCTAGTGCATCAATGTGCACCTCTGTAGTAGTATGTGGGGCACCATCAGTAATGTGCTCTTGAATAATATGAGGGGCATCGTCAGTAGTGCTCCCCAATCCCGATGCTCTAGCTACCTGCTGCTAGACTCTCTCCAATCTCATCTCCTCATCAACACTAGACTTTCGCTAATCCCTCTCAATTTCACACCGCTTTCCCTTTCTATTTCACTCCCAGCACCCTTATCATTACAGTCTCAATATGTGTGCCCTTCCCTGCCACACGAGGAGTGTCTGCCTAACCAAATAAAGTCAATAAGACCCTATCTCCAACCTTTGTGGCTCAAGCACTAGGTGGCGCAATGGTATATGCGGTATCCAGTGCATCGATATCAACACGTAGTATATCCAACTCAGTCTCGAAACCCTCAAGATCTGCATTCAGCATAGTCTAGGGTCGGGATAGCGTCTGTAGCTCAAATGTGTCTATCCTGCATTAAGTAGCCCATGTCTACTCCTCTTCGATATCTTTCATCCTCTGCTCTGACTCATCAACAACTGTCCGAACCCAAGGTCAAAAGTGATGCACCAACAATGCCATCTAAGTCTCTAACCGCTGATATTTGGGAACTGGCAAAGCCAAGAGACCTGATGTAACAGAAGCACGTGGTGTTCTATTACCAATGCAAATGTAGATGGAGAAGTAGTCCCATCAGGCTCAATAATGACATCTAAAATATCTCCCTCTCTGGGCTGCTCTTGTGCGGGTATTTTACTCATAGCCGGCATATCAAACTGGATGTATTATCTTAATGTAATTTGGTTGGCCTCATCGCAAATCAGACTGATATCCATGTTCTTGGTCACCTTAATCAATGCATTAACCATAATCATCGATAAAATATCCTCTCTGCATACACAAAATATGAGGCATGGGAACAAAAGAGCAATAGTCTTCTAGAATGCCCTCTCATGGATCTGAGCAATCAGGATGCAGGCGAAGTCAATCTCATACCCTTCCATCATGCATGCCACCATCACATCCTGGTCCAATGTCAACTGATTGTCTACCATAGTAGAAGATAGTTTAGCATGGACAATGGAGCATCAAAACTTTGTAACAATTAGGTAAGTCTTCTTGATAGAGGCTAAGAAATCACGAACCCGCTCAGCATCAACACCCTAATCATATATATAGTCAGCTACCTATCTCAACAAATCATCTTTCACTGTTGCATCTCTCACTGTTTCCATGTTCCAAACTAATTACATCCGGTAGTCAAACTCCACCGTAGAGATAGACTTCTCATGTGATGGGCCATAAATAAAACGACAGACAGTGCACTCTGACAAGTCTATGGTAATGTCCCATACCAAAGTGGTAAGAACTAATGGTTGGGCAAGCTCTTTGGCAGTCAAATGTAAGCCAGTCTTCACCGTTGCCGCATACAAGGCACAAAACTCTCAAACCACGATAGCACTAATTTGCCCGATGGATCAGTCATCCAGTCATACTTGTGCCTCTTGAATAGTTTATGTATGGCTGAGGCAGTGTGAAGACTCCTGGTGAATACTCGTGGCACTTCGGTTGTAACACCTCAGATTAAAAAGATGGTAATTTTAGGTTTCTAGAAAGTCTGGTGCCAACACTGACGACACAACCCATGGGTCGTAGGTAGGACGACGATTTGTAGGTGGGTGTCATGGATGGTGAGTTAAGTTTTCCAACAAATGTAAAGTCTAGTAGCATATGACGGCTCACAATAATGGTTCATCGATTGACCCACAAATCGTAGATTGGGTCCCATCGTTGGGTTCTAGACCTAGGAATCTTTGATCCCACCCACGGCTGACTAGTACGGTCCATGATTAGACCTACGGGCCGTAGTTTTGGCCGTTGGCGAGGGTCAGCAACTAGTTAGAGCAAAATGTCTTTTTGTGTTAACTTCAAACGGCCATATATTTTACCACAAAATGGATTACGTGGCCCATGAACTACCAAATTAAATATAATTGAATCCTCTTTCCAACGCCACCGAGTTTGCTAAAATCAAAGATAGGAGTAAAAGTTATACTTGTTTTAGTGAAGCCTTGTCTAGAAGGGCAGCAAACAACGACCCAGATGACAACATGTAGTTCAAACGACATTCCATTAGTCCCGTAGTAGATGGCACTTCGTCAGCTTTAAGTAGGGTCATTTTTCTCTATTCCCCTATGCTTTGGGCACGTATACTACATCATTTCATGTCTAAACTATGTCATTTTACTCAGTCAAAGCCTAATAATCCAGTAAGACATACCCAGAACCCTCATCCTCCAAAAATTCATCCAAGTTTAAACAAAAAGAATAAAAAGTGGCGCCAGTTTCTTTCAAGAACAAGCAGTAGTGTTCTTCAAAGTTCAGCCCCAAATCAAAAGGATTTCTCCGTAGGTTTCGTCACCAGGTATGTTGGATTTCACTAGTGGGTTCCTTTCATCCACTAGGTCCCTAAAATTCATTTAGTTCTTTGATTTTTCATACCTTGTTTAGACCTAGGGTTTATAAAACCTCGTACATTCATGGTGATTTTTGTTGCTTTAGTATCCTTAGTCGAAATAGTATGTTTTCTTGGAAACTTTTCATAATTCCTTGTATAAACCTCAGAACCCTAGTGATGAGTCCATGATTTTGACTCATTTAGGGCTTTATTTTAATAGATTTAGTGTCCTCAAAAGCATGTTTTGTGCCAATGAATTATGTAAGCCCTTGAATATCAAGTATTTGGATTTAGGAACAATGCATGGACACTATTGAGCAAAAAAAGGAGCAAAGCAAGCTAAAGGAATGAAGAAATGAACAATTGATGATCGTCAATGTCATTCAGCGAATCGCCAAATTGCCAAGATACCACCTAAAGTTACAGAATGTTGGAGCTAAAATAGGGGTGAATTCGGCTAGCAGCAATTCCATTCGGCGTGTCACCGATCTATTTTGTGAAAGATAAACATGTCACCAAAAGTGCTAAAGAAGATTCAAGAAAGTATTGATCACCGAGATAGAAGGAAAAAGGGTGAGTCACAGAGTTATTTGGTGATCCCGACCTGGATCACCTAAGGTTACAGTATCCATACCAAGAAGAAATGAAAAATGAAGGCGAGATGAAGAACAATCAACGAGTCGTCGATCTGTCAGCGACGCCCGACTTACCTCACCGAGTGGTCTAAAATAATGACACATCAGACTTGTTTAAATTAGGTTTGGCTAGAGAGAGAGATTCATTCAGAAATGAGAGAAAGAAACTACTTAGAAAGAAAACACTACCAAAGGCTTTCCCTGGTGATTTTAGGAAGATTTTCTTAGAGATTTTGTAATAGAGAAGATTTTTAGTTAATTTCCTCATATAATTCTCATTTTGTACTCAACTATGGGAGTGAGGATGGATGTTGATTTTTCTATTTTCGATATGAGTGGCTAAAACCCTTCTCTTGGGGTTTTAACTTTGAAGCAAATTGTTGAGTTTTGCTAAGTGGGTATTGTTGAATTGCAAATAATGGGGTTAATTTGAAGTGGGTCTGAGTTGCTGTTGTGTTTTGAAGTTGTTTTGCATATTTAGTATAACTAGTTTAGTGTAGTAAGATTTCTCGAGAGAGTGGCACAGAATCAAGGTAGCAAACTTAGCAACCTTAGTAGTGGGTTACCTGAATTTCAGCTCGAGAGAGTGAAACAAGGACCTATCCTTTGTATCCAGCTCAAGAGAGTGGATTTGATGAAGACAAAGGGATGGGCATCTTCTTATTAGTGTTGAAGTTCTAGAGAATTCAGCATAGAAAAGGTAATTGTTCGAAAGAAATTTATCTTATATATGGCCTGACCTACGCACAACAAATTACCCTATTGTGAGCATCAACATTCACTCACTAAAGTAAAATTCGACAATTGGGTGGTCAATTCCCAAGTTCTACTTTACTATTTGTTTATTTCATGTTGATTCATGATATTGGAGTGAAATTAGACATTTGAAACTGAAACCATAAAGGTATAACAAGTATTTCATTGAAGAGATTGTTGTTACAATTTCATCTTTGAATTGAAAGGAAAAATAACTCCCTTGGAACTCGACCCCAACTCACTTAGTTGGGTTATGTTACTATTGAACTATCGTTGGAACTTAGTATTGGATGAAGTGTCCTGATATGTGAAATCACCTAGTTTGTGTAAATTCTCTTAGTTCATGAATTATACTTGCTAGGGAAGTTAAACAGAAAATCATGCTCCAGATTTCAAAAGTCGCATTCTCAGTTAGCATGTCAGTTTTTGAGCTATTCATATTTAGTGCATTTTAGCTTCATGAATATTCAGATGGGAGTAGACATAGCACCGGGTTGGACTAGGGTTCAGCGTACCTTTAAAGTCCTAGAACTACATTCCCGTGTAGGATTATAAGTCCCTTGTGCTGGGCATCGATATTAGTGATCACGCCACAGTCATGCATTTATACCCTTGGTCTTTACTTTTAGTTTCAATTTGTTAGAGTTATATGGGGCCATGTCCGAGCAACTCAATTTAGTAGAGGCTTTGCATACATAGTAGTAGATTCAGTACGAGAGTTGTTAAGTGTTGTTTCAATATTCACTAAAACTCGTATATTATGCTATATTAATGTTCAGACTAGTTGGGCTTCTTCCTCTTCAGATATATATTGATTTAGCTTCCGCATAGTTCATGTTTTACTTTGTTTTATTCACTATGCTTATGATATGCTAGACTCAGGGTTATCTTGGCATCACTCATGATCCTAGGCCACGCGTTATGTCAAGGGGGTAGCCTAGCGATGTGAAAAACTTGTTATCAGAGCATTAGGTTCAAGAGTACTGGGGTTTCTAACAACCACACTAAGTAGAGTCCCTTTCATGAGTGTGAAGCACGCCACACCTAGGAGAGGGAGGCTACGAAGTGTTTTAAGAAAACTTTACTTTCTTTGTTATTCTCATCGTGTGTGTGGTATGATCAAACTTCTCCTTTCTAATATGTAGTTATGTGTTTCAGATCATTCCTCCTCGTAGAGCTAACGCACGGAATGCTAATGCATGCAATGCTAACAAAGTTTCTCCAGTCCCAAACCATGAGGCTACGAATGTAGAATTTCACAATATGGTCCAGTTCTTGGCTTAGAGTGTAGCCAATCAGAACAATCAGCATGCCACAGTTCCTGCAAACACCACTGGTGGATTAGATGCAGCAAGGGTTCGAGACTTTGTTCATTTAAATCTGCCAGAATTTATAAGGTCGAAGGTTGGCCAGTACCCACAAAACTTCATTGATGAATTCAAGAAGACCCTAGAGGTGATGCAGCTGTTTGGAAATGACAGGGTGGAGTTGACATCCTACCAACTTAAGGATGTGGCTCATATCTAGTTCACTGATTGAAAAGACAATAGAGGTGCGGATGCAACTCCTGTGACTTGAGATTATTTAATGAGAGCTTTACTGGACATGCTCTTCCCAGATAAGTTAAGAGTAGCTAAGGCACAAGAGTTTATGAACTTGAAGCAGGGTTCAATGTTAGTCCAAAAGTATGGGCTGAAGTTCATCCAGCTCTCCAGGTATGCTCCACACATGGTTGCCAATCTAAGGGCACAAATGAGTAAGTTCTTATTTGGGGTGTCTAATCTGGTAAAGACCAGGTGCAGAAATTCTATGCTTCTAGAGGATATAGATATATACAGACTAATGACTCATGTTCATAAGGTTGAGAGAGATAAACTTAGGGAAATGTCTAAGGATAAAAAAAGTCTAGAATAGGAAATTATGAATACTCACGGCAAAAATCAGGCAGTGGACATCGCTCACAGTTTCAGCAAATGTCTACAGCCCCAGCACTTTCATCAGCTAGTGCTCCATCCCCCAGGTTTCAACAGGATCAGAAAGGTAGGGCATCAAGCTCTAAGTCTTAGGGGAGTACTTCAGGTAACAGGACTTTCCCAACTTGCCCAATGTGTGGAAGAACCATTCGGGTGAGTGTTTTGGTGGCAGAGGGATGTTTTTTATACGGTTAGTCTGGTCATAGGATAAAGGATTTCCCTTCTGCCAGGAAAGGACAAGGAGGTAACAAGGCTCAATCTATTACTTTAGCTCCAGTGGGTTGCCCCACTCAGCGGGGTGTTTCGTCTGGTACAAGTGGTGGTCAGCGCCAAAACATGTTGTATGCTCTTAAGGCTCGCCAGAACCAAGAAGATTCTCCCAATGTGGGCACTGGTATGTTGAGAGTCTTTCATTTATATGTTTATATATTGTTAGATCCAGGGGCCACACTGTCTTTTGTAACTCCGTATATAGCAGTAAACTTCGGTGTTAGTCCAGAAAATCTCTCATAACCCTTCTCAGTCTCTACTCAAGTTGGTAACCCAGTTATAGTTAGACAGGTATACAGAAATTGCCCCATCATAGTCTGTTAAAAAGTCACCTCAACAGATCTTGTTGATTTAGAAATTGTAGATTTCGATATCATTCTAGGCATGGATTGGTTACATTCTTGTTATGCCTCAGTCGGTTGTAGAACTTGGATCGTTCGGTTTCAGTTTCCAAATGAGCCAATCTTAGAGTGGAAGGGTAGTAGCTAAGCGCCTATAGGTTGATTTATCTCTTACCTTAATGATAGGAAAATGATTTCCAACAGGTATGTCTATCATCTCATTCAGGTTAAGGATTAAAAATATGAAACCCCAACTCTTGAGTCAGTCCCAGTAGTAAATGAGTTTCCAGAATTTTTCCTAGAAGATCTTCCTGGAGTTTCACCCAAAAGGGAAATAGACTTCGGAATAGATCTCCTCCCAACTACCCACCCTATTTCGATTCCTCCTTGCAGAATGGCTCCAGTCGAGCTTAAGGAATTGAAAGACCTTCTAGTTAAGGGCATCATCAGACCTAGTATCTCTCAATAGGGTGATCCTGTGTTGTTCCTGAAAAAGAATGATGGTTCTCTCAGAATGTGCATTGACAATCGACAGTTGAACAAAGTCACAATCAAGAATAAATATCCTATCCCTAGGATTGAGGACTTGTTCGACCAACTTCAGGGTGCTAATTTCTTTTTTAAGATAGACCTCAGATCCGTCTATCATCAACTCAGAGTCAGATATAGTGACATTCCGAAGATAGCCTTTAGAACTCGGTATGGTCATTATGAATTTGTAGTTATGTCTTTTGGACTAACATATGCTCCTGCAGCTTTAATGGACATAATGAACAGGGTGTTCAAACAATATTTGGACTTGTTCGTTATCGTCTTTATTAAAGATATCCTCATTTATTCTCGGAGTGAGGAGGAACATGCACCTCATCTGAGAGTTGTTCTTTAAACTCTCAAAGATCACCAGTTATTCGCTAAGTTCAGCAAATATGAATTTCGGTTACACTTGATCACTTTCCTTGGTCATGTGGTATCCAACGAAGGGATCTGAGTAGATTCTCAAAAAATTGAGGCCGTACTGCACTGGCCCAAACCCACCTCTCCAACTGATATCAGAAGTTTCTTGGGTTTGGCCGGTTATTATAGAAGGTTTGTGGAAGGATTTTCATCCATAGATTCCCTAATGACCAAGTTGACTGAGGAAAAGATCAAGTTTCAATGGTAGGATGAGTGTGAGAAAAACATCTCAGAACTGAAGACTAGGTTGACTACAGCTCCAGTCTTAACTCTACCAGATGGTTCAGACGGTTATGCAATTTATTTTGATGCATCCAGGGTTGGCCTAGGTTGTGTGTTGATGCAGCGAGGTAAGGTCATAGTGTATTCTTCTAGACAGCTTAAGGTCTACGAAAAACATTACCTGATTCATGACCTCAAACTTACAGCCGTATGGAGACACTACTTGTATGGTGTTCATGTTATTGTGTTCATAGATCATAAGATCCTATAGTAAGTATTTACCTAGAAAGAGTTGAATCTTCATCAGAGGAGATGGCGTTAATTCCTCAAACACTATGGCATGCATGTGCTTTACTAACCGGGTAAGGCCAATGTAGTGGCTGATACTCTCATCAGACTCTCATCTAACTTAGCCAAAGGTGATCACTGGCTTGCTCGCTTAGGAGTTTGTCTTAAAGAAACATCAGATGGTGGTGTGATAGTTCAGGATGGATCAAAATCTTCATTGGTAGCGGAGGTTAAGGAAAAATAATCATATGTTACTTCAGTTGAAAGGTGCAGTTTATCAGCAGAAAGTTGAGGTTTTCTACCAAGAGGGAGATGGTGTGCTTTGTTACCATGGTCTCTTATGTGACCCTAATGTGGATGAGTTGAGGTGGCAGATCCTTAGAGAAGCTCATAAGTCTAGGTATTCCATTCATCCAGGTTTCCACTATGATGTACCATGATCTACGGGAAGTCTTTTGGTAGAACGGCATAAAGAGGGACATAGTAGACTTTGTGGATAAGTGTCCTAAATTTCAACAGGTTAAAGTAGAACATCAGAAACCAGGAGGTATGACTGAAAAGATTAACATTCCTACATGAAAGTGGGAAGTCATAAACATAGACTTTATTACGGTTTTACCTCGTACTCGCAGACAACATTATTCCATTTGGGTGATAGTGGAAAGAGTTATAAAGTTCGTTCACTTCTTAGATGTCAAGACTACAGATTCAGCAGAGGACTACGCCAAACTCTACATCAATGACATAGTCAGGTTGCATGGGGTTCCCTTATCCATCATCTCAGATAGAGGTCCTCAGTTTACCTCTCATTTCTAGAAATCATTTCAGAAAGGTCTTGGTACTCAGGTAAATTTCAGTACAACATTTTATCCACACACGGATGGTCAGGCAGAGCGTACCATTCAGACCTTAGAGGACATGTTGAGAGCTTGTGTGATCAATTTTAAGGGTATTTCGTATGATCACCTACCTCTCATATAGTTCGCCTATAATAACAGTTTTCATTCCAGTATTCAGATGGCCCCGTATGATACATTATATTGTAGATGTAGGTCCCCAATTGGTTGGTTTGAAGTAGGTGAAGCAGCCTTGATTGGGCCATATTCGATTCATGAGGTTATAGATAAGGTTCAGCTCATCAGAGATAAACTAAGGACAACTCAGAGTCGTCAGAAGTCCTATGCATATGTGAGGAGAAGTGACTTAGAGATTGAAATTAATGATTGGGTTATCCTAAAAGTGTCACCAATGAAGGGGGTGATGAGGTTTGGAAAGAAAGGGAAGCTCAGCCCCAAGTATGTAGGTCCTTACGAGATCTTCAAGAGGGTTTGTAAGGTCGCCTATAAGTTAGAGTTGCCAGCAAAACTAGCAGCGGCTCATCCAGTCTTTCACAATTTCTTGTTGAAGAAGTGTGTGGGTGATCCGGCATCGATAGTAACATTAGAGAGTGTGGATGTGAAGGATAGTCTCACTTATGACGAGGTGCCAGTTGAAATTCTTGACTGTCAGGTTCGTAGGGTGAGAAATAAGGAAGTCGCTTGAGTAAAAGTTTTGTGGAGGAGTCAGTCCGTAGAGAGAGTTACTTGGGAAGCAGAAGCATCCATGAAGGCCAAGTATCCTTACCTCTTCCCTTCTGATTCCGTTTCATCTTGAGGTAATAGTTCCTCTCCCGTCTCTCAATTTACTGTTATGTAATTCAATCTCAGTATCTTGTTCCCTCAGTTATCCTTGCATTTCAGCACATTTGCATGATCATGTAACTCAATTCAGATTGATATAAATTTATAGTACTTAGTGGTAGGGATTGCAGCTCCTTCCCTCCACACTTAACTTGCTTAGCCTTCATTTGAGGAGGAATGATCCCAAGGGGGGATATATTGTAACACCTCAGATTAAAAATATGGAAATTCCATGTTTTTAAAAAGTCTAGTGCCAGCACTGACGGCACAATCCATGGGTTGTAGGTGGGATGACACTCCGTAGGCGGATGTCGTGGATGGTGAGTTAAGTTTTCCAACAAATGTAAAGTCTCAATAGTGTATGACGGCTCACAACGATGGTCCGTCGATTGACCCATGAATCGTAGGTGGGGTCCCGTCATTGGGTTCCAGACCTAAGAGCCTCTGATCACACCCATGGCCGACCAGTACGGTCCATGGTTGGACCTAAGGACAGTAGGTCTAGCTGTAGGTGAGGGTCAGGAGATAGTTAGAAAAAAATGTCTTTTGGGTCAACTTCAAACAATCATATCTTTTAGCACACAATGAATTAGGTGTCCCATAACCTATCAAATTAAAGATAATTTAATCCTATTTTCAATGCCACTGAGTTTGCTAAAATCCAAGCTTGGAGTAAAACGTTATGCTTGTTTTAGTGAAGCCTTGTCGAGTACGACAGTAAACCATGACCCAGATGAAGTTCTGTAGTTCAAACGACGGTCTTTCACTCCCGTAGTAGATGGCTCTTAGTCAGTGTAAAGTCAAGGTCATTTTTATCTTTTTCCTAATGCTTTGGGAACTTATTATATGTCGTTTTACTCAGTTTAAGCCTAATAATATAGTCAGACATACCCAGAACCCTCATTCTCCAAAAAATCATCCAAGTTAGAACGAAGAGAAGATAAAGAGGCGCCAGTTTCTTTCAAGAACAAGCAGTCGTGTTCTTCAAAGTTCAGCGTTGAAATACAAAGGATTTCTCCATACATTTCGTCACCAGGTATATGGAATTTCACTAGTGGGTTCCATTCATCGACTAGGTCCCAAGAATTTAGTCAGTTCTTTGATTCTTCATAGCTTGTTTAGACCTAGGGTTTATAAAATCTTGGAGATTCATGGTGATTTTTGCTATTGTAGTATCCTTAGTCGAAATAGTATGTTTTCTTGGAAACTTTGCATAATTACTTGTATAGAACTCAAAACCCTAGTTTGTATAAATTCTTTTAGTTCATGAATTATACTTTCTAGGTCAGTTAAACAGAAAATCATGCTTCATATTTCGAATGTCACATTCTCAGTTAGCATATCAGCTTTTGAGCTATTCATATTTTGTGCATTTTCGCTTCATGAATATTCAGATGGGAGTAGACTTAGCATCGAGTTGGAATAGGGTTCTGCATATCATCAAAGTCTTAGAACAACGTGCCCGCGTAGGATCATAAGTCCCCTCTGTTAGGCATCATTATTAGTGATCAGGCCACACCGCCACAGTCATGCCTTTATACCCCTGGCGAGGTATATTGGGTCCTCTTGATGGGGTGTATATATTAGACTCCATGTTTAGCTCACGTGGTTTATGTCAGTAATTAGTAGCTCCCACGATCAGACTCTTAGTGCATTTGACCAGGTTTTCAGTATATACTTCATCATTCAATTCAACATGTTATTTTCATGATTAGTACTTGTTCATTGCATTCAATTCAGCTTTTTTCAGTTATACTTCTGTAGATATCTATATTGTTGTTCAGATTATATCATTTCTCACTTATGTATTATTTAGCCTACATACTTTATTCACCATAGTATCTATATCCTGCATGCTCAGTACATTCTAAGTATTGACGCATACTTTGTGCTACATTGTTTCATGATGTAGGTTCAAGTACTCAACATCTAGATCATGGATAGATCAATTCTCGATCCGCATTCAGCAGTTTTAGTGGTGAGTCCACATATTTTGAGGACAATAGACATGCTTTCATTTTTTGTCTTTACTTTCAGTTTTCAGTTTGTTAGAGTTAGTTGGGGGACTGTCATAGCAACTACATTCAGTAGAGACTTTTCAGACATAGTAGTAGATTCAAAACAAGAGTTGTTAAGTGTTGTTTCATTCTTCCCTAAAACTCGTATATTATGTTATATTTACATTGAGACTAGTTGGGCTTGTTCCTCTTCAGATATCTATTGACTTAGCTTCTTCATAGTTCATGTTTAACTTAGTTATTTTTAGTACGCTTATGATAAGTTAGACTCAGGGTTAGTTTGGGTTCACTCGTGATATATACGGTGACACACCACTGGTTTGGCTCTCAAACAACTTGTATCGGCTTAGAAGATCTAGTAGGTGGTGCATCTTCCTCTTCTCCAAACTTAGATGAGCAAGAATCAGACTCTAAACAAGACTATGATCGGGAGCTTAACTCGTACGGAGGGCCACATGCCGACCCTACTTGTGATGTAGCATCATGGCTAGAGGTTTCAACTCCCTCTTTAGACTGGGGAACTTATCTTCGTGGGGGTCCAACCATGCCAACCGGGTCCGCAATCACCTTTTATTATTTTGTGTGTTGCCGCATGGTATGCAATTTTTTAGGTGAGCCCTCTCGAAAACCTAGATCATATTCTGAGCCACTCTGCTCATCCTCAGAGGCTTTGTTAACCAACTGATATTTAGAAGTAGTCCTAGCCCGATATGAAGGTACGGTGGACTTACCCCCTCTCTTTGCAGTACCTTTCAATAGCATATTACTTGTGGAAGACCTATTAGTACCATAAACATACAAAAAGAAATCAAGAAAACTGAAAAATAAAGAATAATACTAAAAAAATTGTAGAAATTTCACTACTTTTGGTCTTATGGGTGAGTTCCTACGGATCGTAGAAGTTCCTATAGGCCATAGGAACCAATCGTAGAAAGTGAGGCAAAGTTTAAGTTTCTGAAGTTGGAACTACGGTTTGCCACTACGGTCCATCAAAATTACTATGAACCATAAGTCAACATGTAGTTTCTAACTTAGGCTACTACATTATTTAAGACAGTCTATAAGGGGCAACTACGGATCGTAGAGATTTCTGCGGTCTGTAGAAGATCCTCGTCGGTCACAACATGCAATACTAGTTTTCCTAATTCATACGCAATTTCAAAATTTATTTCAACTAGTAGCCCAACATATCTTAATTCATGCTTGTCAAACTCTAACATTCATCACAACGATTAACCAGCATCCCTCGGATTTTTGCAATAATGAAACTAATATTTAACCCTAGGTCTAGTTTTAAACCAATTAAATTTATGCAAAGACCATGACACATATGTAAACAATCGACAAAACACACAATACTCTCATCCCAGGGGTTGATTTCACTATTAACTCATCAATTAAACTAACAACATCTCAACCGTAGGTCAAGTCACAACTTCAAATTTCAACCGAGTGAAATTAATCAATGGTGAAGTTCATACCATTCGAAATAAAGTTGAAGAAGTTGTGTGTGTAGTCTGATTCTAAAGACTCGAATGCCCTACTTCACTATGACCCGTGACTGCCTCATAGGTACACCAAATGGACTTCCGCCTCATAGGTACATTATCAAATTCATCACAACTTTAACAATTGTCTTATTATGTTACTTGATAGCACAAAATAAAAGTAAGCAACTACACGATTACAAATACAAAACAATTGATTAATTTATTTATTCTATTCTATACACTAGGTTAGTTTTGAAAGAAAATGCACCGATCATGCCACTGAGAAATTTAGGCCCCTCAAATGGTTTATGCAATGGGACACAGTTGATTTGTAGAGGTTTTGACAAGAATGTCATACATGCCGAAATAACAACGGGCTAATATGCCACAAACCAAGTCTTTATTCCTAGAATACAACTATCACCACCAGAGAATGAGGGATATCCTTTCAAATTTATTTGAAAGCAATTTTCAATACGTCTATGTTTTTCAATGATGATAAATAAAGCACAAGGTTAAACAATATCGAATGTTGGGTTGTACCTACCACAACATGTTTTCTCACATGGACAACTATACGTGGCACTATTCAGAGGAATATCTATGGTGACAACTAAAGTATTGGTCATAAATGAAGAACCAGAAGGGCACACAGGGACATACACGAGGAATATTGTTTACAAGGAAGTATTGGTTGAGATTTGATTACTACAAAGATATGAAGCTAATGAAACTTCAATTGGATGTATACGTAGGACACCAGACAGCTGCCGAATAAGACATTATTGTCCTATATATTAATGAATTTTTATAGACAATACAGTACAATGCTTACAGACTATTTAAATGGAATTGTCATTAATTTCACGGTTGAAAATAATGAATACAGGCTATTTAGGTTTGGATTTTGAGTATTACAGGTGAAGACCTCTAAAAAGGGGTGACAAGGAAGAAAGCCAAAAAACAAACTAAACACGGGAGTGGTTGGAACAAGTCAAAAGTCAGCTCCTTCCCACTTTCGAAAGGGTAGTCCCGCAAGCAACTAAAACACGACACCTCCGGCTGACGCCCTACGATCAACCCCAAAGGTAATTATGCCAGATATAGTACAAAGACATTTCCACACGTGTATCAAACTCAAGACGAGGCAACCACGTGCAACGCACGTGCGGTAAATCTAGTATATATATAAGTGAGAAGCTCCTATCTTAAAAGTTAGATTACCATTTTTCCCATATACTAAAGTATAATGTAATAGATAAATATTTTATCTAATTAAATAGTAATAATATTTAGGAAAAATCCTTTTGGGCAGAATGATATTTTACCTTTGTTATTTTATCTTTTTGAACATTTTTAGTCTTTTAATTTAATACTCTTTAACTCAAAAATGGAAAAAAAGATCAGTTTATTTTAAAATAAAAGAGATATTATACACTTTTTAAATTTTCTGGTCATTTAGCATTACCCTAATATTTAAATTGCATTAAGGCTTTTATGAATTTCAACCCTTCACCAGTCCTACTTTAATGTAAACCTTTATAATTTACACATTAATCAGCATTTTGTGTGTGTGCACTTCTTAATTGCTAAATAATTAGAAGAATTGAAAGAGTTGCATTGATAAATCTATATATATAATAAATGAGAAACATAAATAAGGTGATGTGACACCTCTCTATGATCTTCATTTGTATTTATCTTCTTTCTCTTTTTTTTTGGCTTTTTTTCTTATTTAAATTGATTATTTTATTATAAAATTAAATTACTTAATTAATAATAATGAATAGTTTAGTAAATGGATGAAAATTTACAATAAAGACTCTTCACATGCCTACCAGGAGTAACTCACACCTCTCTAATTTTCTCTTAATAATTTATCTCATTTTTAAAAAGAAAATTGTACTTTCTTCTAATTATAACTTAACAATAGTTTTTAAACATATTCAATATTTTTTTTCTTTGTTATTTAATTCATTTGTAAGAGATAATTACTCATGACTTATATAAGTATCTCTTATATAATTTTAATTTTAATATATGGCTTAGAATATCATTTATTTATTTTGAATTTTCCTTCAATTATTTCATTTTAAAAATTCAAATAAGGCTTTCAGTAATTTTTCATTGCTGTTACATATATTGATAGTAAAAGAAGATAGAATTTTTAGTCTCTCACGTTATCATACAATAATTATAGAAGCCCAAAAGTCTAATATGTGGTTTGCTTTGTACTATAAATCTCAAAAGTTCCCCCCTCTTAATTTACAATGGATCCCAGAAATATAATATTGTTTACTCTATTTTTGCATTGCTATATAATTTTTTTTGATACATAGGTTTGATCGATATATTATGTCACGACCCAGACCGTCGTGATTGGCACCCACGCTAACCCTCCGGTGGGAGAACCATTACTACAATCCAACTAAGCAATTAATAGAAAACTAAGCATTTAAAGATACGGAAGCAGGTTTAAATGACTAAAAGAAATTACGGAGTTCCCATAAACTCAAGGTCTAACAAAACAACTAATGCGGAAATTCAACCCCTAGAACTGAAAGACATTGTACCAAAACTCTGATTTACTAACAAGTCTAGAAAAAAGGGGCACAACCCCGATAAACTAAACAAACAACCTAAACCAATAGTCTGAGTCCGAAAAGAGTGGACTTAAACAAGAAAGATCCATGGCAGCCTGAAAGAACTGGTTCACCCTTCAATCCGGTCACGCTCAATAGTCTCCTAACTGAGGTCTCTCAGTAGCCGCCTGAAGATGTCCTGTACTCAACAAAGAAAGAGCAAGTGCAGTACCAGTACACAAAATACAGTGTACTGATACGATCACACGACTACTCCCATAAGCACAATATACAACGAACAATCACAACATAGTAGCACACATATACATAATACAATTCAGTTATCATTTTAGAGCATCATACAATCTATCATTATCAATGACAAGTAGACATAAACATAATAATAACAAGTACTTCTCTCATGGAACCCATATCCAAACTGTTAGTGTGTCGAAACATGACACCCGATCCAATGTATGTGTCAGAAAGTGACATTCGCTCCAATATATGTATCGAAATGTGACACCCGATCCAATGCATGTGTCGGACATGAAACTCAATCCAATCAACACAACCACAATCACACTAACATCCATAAAGAACGATACTCAAATCATACAATCAAGTAACAGGTTCATGGCATGTATTGTTTCACACATCATCATTTCATTAGATTGATTCACATTTCCCTATTCACATACACGCATGCAACACAATGTCACAATCAACTGGCATATATCACACAAATAGGAAATCAAACCATCACCTACCTCGATACCAAGCTTGAATCCTCCAAAGACACCTGAGTCTTTCCTTTCCAGATTATTTTCGCTTGTTCTTGGTCTATAAACAAGTAATTTAACGCAAGGATCAATAAAATAAGGTCTAATTTACCCGGATTATAACAATCTTAATAACCCAAGACCAAACCCATGATCCTAATGTTCAGCTAGGGCTTTTTCCCACCATCACCTTTAAGCCAAAAACCTCCCCAACGATAATTACCCAATATTCTAAGTTCTAGGAATCGAAATACAGATTAGGGAAGTAAAATCCTTACCTTTGGCACTAAAAGTTGTGGAAAACTGTCAAGAAATCGCATTGGGTTGTCTCCTAGCTCTCAAGAATGAAGTTTTGCAGAAAATAATGATTTTGGGGTTTTTTCCAGACTTAAGTCGCGACTGGCCCGCCACAGCAGCCCCTCCTTGGCAGGAATACTCCTGCCCCGACGGCCTGCACTGAGACAGAAGCTCGGAATTTGGGTTCCAACCCTTTCACGCCAAGATCAGTTTCAGGAGTTCTACTCTTCCGAATTTGATTCCGTAAGGATGTACGAACTCCTTAACGTCTTGGTTATCCACTCATATGATCAAATTCACAATTAGATCCGCCATTCATTACGAGATTTTCCTAGACCTTAGTTGACTGAGATTTCATCCAAATCTGGACTAGGCTAGACATTTTCAAGTCACTATTCAAAAGTTTTTTGACCCCAATTCTTTCCCCATTTACTTTTCCATAACGACGGGAACAGATCGTTGCATATTATTAGTATGGTATAATGTTTTTAATTTTTAAGATATTTAATTCTTTATTGTCGACAAAATTTTGTTTTGATATGATGTGATATTATTTTCATTGAAGGTATTAAACATAAATTCAATTGCAGGAACTGATTAAATGCGATGATTTCGTATTACTAAACATCTACAGAGAAAGAGCTTTTTGGTGTTTCTTTATTTCTGAAAGGAAGAAGAAGATTTCAAGTTATTCATGGTAAAAATATAATACAATTACATTATTTAGCCTATTATTTGTATGAAATTTTCTGAATATACAATGGTTTATTTTCATTATTTGTTTTTGTTCTTTATCTTCCTTCTTTTTTCCTTTCATTTTCTTTATTTTAATTAAAATATCTAATTATCCTTTTATTGATTAAATAGTTAATTTTAATGGCAAAATAAAAAGTTCTAATTTGATTTTGCAAAATATGGCAAGTATTTTGGGACAAATATTTTTAATAACATTGATAACTAATATAAGATGGAGAAAGTATGTATATTTCCTTTATCATGTCTAATTCAGATCTTCAAAATGTTTATCATCTTCATTTATAGATATTTATCATTTAGTTTTCTTTTAGTACACATTTATTTTTATCATGTTGTTTTCCTAAAATTTTACTGTGAAACAAGTCTTTTATATTTTAAAATTTTGTTCCTCACAATCTCGCATTATCTTGAGAAGATTGTACCTTTCTTCTTGAAAGGATGTTGTCTGATAGGGAAAAAAATAACTCTGATCACGTTTGACGTTTTTATATTCATATATCTAAAAAAGTTAACAAAGAATTAACAATAAAAAGATTAAAGTAGGAAAGATTATTGTTTAAATAATTGGTGCTTAAATAATTTATCCTATGATTTTTCTCTTATCTTGACAAGTATATGTACGAGTTTATTACTAACGAACAACAACAAGGCCATCTTCTCAAATCAACTGTAATATATATGAGTACAAAAAAATATTTTAAATTTTTTAAAGAATTTTTTTGAGGTAAAATAAAAACATTGTTCATCATTTTTTCTTAAAAAAAGGGTCAATGTCACGCGGCAAAGTTTACTAGTTATATATAAACTAATTAATTAGAAATAAAAAATACATGAAAGTAAAAGTTCATATATATATATATATATATGGACCTATGTGCAGTCATTTACTATAACCATTTCCAATCATTGAATCCTATTCATATTCTATTTGCTTATTGCAAATGTAACTTTCAACCTTTGGAATGTTTCTTCAATTTACTATTTATTGCATATTAATGTATACAACCTTATCACATTTTTTATTGTGTGAAATTAGAGATTCATATTATATCTTCTCTGTTTTATGCAGATTATGAAAAACTAAGCTTTCACTCATGTTTTGCACGAGATCGTTCTTCAAATATCAATGTAAGAACTTGAAATTTGTTTATTTTTTCCTTTTGCTCTTCTATTCATATTTTTTCATCCTTTACTTTTATATTTTGTTGGTGGAATTTCTGTTTTAATATTTTGACATATATAATATGCAAAAGTTCTCACTCTTAGATTCATTATCTATGCATGCTTGAACTTATTTATTTTTGTGATTTACCTGAATTAATTTATTTTTTACCATTAAATTCTAATGGATCTCTGTATCTTATTAATCTTTGTATAATTTCAGTTATGGATATTAAACTCAATATTTGTTTATATCGATAATAGTTTTAATATCTCAAATGATGGATGCAGAGAGCGGAAGAGCAAGCAAGAGCTGCGGGATACCCCTTTGAAAGCAAATTACACTACTTATACATGGTTTAAGCAATTTTTTACGTTAATATAATAGATGTTGAATTCATTTTGGCATTTTTATAGGCTTACAATTTATATTTCAAACCCCTAAGAAAAAATTCTGACTCCACCACTGAATTGTAGATATCGAGGTTGTTTTATAAAAAGATGTGTAGGCTTTAGTTTTGGCCATAAGGTGACGATGCTATTGCATAATTGTTAATTTCTAAAAAAAATAGATGTATCAATTATCACATATGATACTTTTCCTTGATGTTTTCCCTTTATTTTTTGTTTATATATATATATATATATATGTTCTCTCTTATTTTTCTTATTATTAGAATTTGCTACTCTAACATCTCTTCTTTTCTGTTTTGAAATTACGGTTACTTTCATCACCTACTGAATCGTTCCTCTAGCATCCAACTAATTGTTCACTGAGAGAAAGATGTATTACTGATCGGTAAATAATTCGGCAAATGGGACATTGGTAATCATGGAAACTCCTCATGATATCAAATTAACTAATCATTTCAAGAATGAATATATACATATATATATATATATATATATATATATATATATATATATATATATATAAAAAA
>JAJOOS010023174.1:0-17179 GCA_029582725.1 Solanum chiquidenum | reverse complement strand
TCATTTTTACCCTTAATGAAATGATTTACAACCACACAAATTTCTATCATTCATTTTGGACCACAAGTTTTAAAAGTCTTTCCATTTTTCTTAAAGTTTGTGCCAAATCAAAGTACATCATATAAAATGGGACGGAGGGAGTATCTATTTTTTATGCTATGTTTATTTTTTTCATTAGCATAATTTTATCTGCTAATTTTTAAATTAAAGTAAGACTTCATTGTTGAGTAAAGTTATAGATTTATATTTTCCTTTTTTTTAATTCATATTAATGTATGTTATGTTGAAATTTGACATACAAATATCATGTTAAATTTTTTATTTTGAATTTAGAACTTATGTTATGTTATCAATTTTATTTATTTTAGTAATATTGACTTGAGATGTCACATTGCAATTCGCAAGTCGTTTACTTTTTAGTTAGACCCGATAAATTATCTTTTTGTCAAATATTTTAATAATTTATTACATTTTATTTATAATATTAATCTTTTTATCAAACATGTATTTTATGATGTTCATAGAAATCTGGTACTTTTCATTGTTATGATTAAAAGTTGGTCCACTTTAGCAAATTTAAAGGACTAAATATCAAAATAAGAAAAAAGGACTAAATATTTAATTTTATTTTTCTTAAACCTTATTCTTTCATGGGCCAAGTGGAAAACCCGAATTAAACACCGGAGGTTGAAGTGTTAAACCCTAAACCCTAACTCTCTCGCCGGCGAATCACTCGCACAACAGGTGTGTTTTCTTCTGAATTCTGATTGTTTATCATTTTTCAATTACTGTATTACGTTGATAAGCCTGAGTTCTTTCATTCAGTTCAAATTGATAGCATGTATGTGTGCATCAACAACTCTGATTGGTGCTGGGTTAGCGAAGAAATGAAAGTTGATTTGGTGCTTAAAATGTGGCAATGGCAATAAACCAGAAAAATGTGGAAATTTGTAGCTTTTATGGAAGAGAATGTTTAGAATTTAATAAATACAACTCAGTTTGCTTTTTGTGCTTAAGCTGGGGAATCGTTGTGCAATGCGTAGCTGAATTGAGAAAGAGTGGTTAAGGTCATGGATTTAGTATTTGAAAATTTAAATTGAATCGGTCAATATAAGGTCTGGAAGTACATTTACTGTTATTCAGGATAAGTTGATTTAGACTGATGAAGTACATTTAGTGGAGGAGAATTACAAAGTGTCATGTTCAAATTCCAGCACAATCAAAGAACAAGCTGAAAGTAATTGACGCTCAAACTTAGATGAATGAAGTGATAAGAATGATGATTCCCAATTGCTAACCTGACAACGGTAGACTAAAAAACAGTCAAGAGAAGTGAAGAGAGGAAACATATCGAAGAGCAGAGTTTGAGACGAGGGAACTTATGGAATGTGGTAGATTGGAAAGAGATTAGAAGTGGTTGCTCTGTATGAAACATAGGAATCCACGTGCTAAACCTCCAGTTTACGCTGAAATTTAGATTATTGAATGTCCAATTAAACCCTATTGTTGCCAGGAAGGCATGTTGACTGTGAGTGTATGCTTATCCTCACTTATATATTTCTTCCCATCTGCCTATGCCTAAGTCTTGGTGGACAAAGTTACTAGATACATGTGTAGATGGTGGTGGGAAATAACTAATACCCGGTGCAACAGTCGAGGTGTAAGCAAGTTGACCCGTGTAAAAAAAGAAAAATGTGGTGAAGTGCATTTGATGTATAATATGCTGTTACAAAGATTGTTGACTCAAATATCTGAAAACGATGTGTTCTAACCATGGCTTGTCTTGATATCTTTCTTCGTATGGTAATCTCATATCTGATCTTCTTGTCAAAGCAGGCAATACAAAGTGTGTCTGTAATAAAAATGTTGCTCCGTTTGATTCGGAGATCTTATGCTGCTGTTCGCCCTCTATCGACTGAAGCTTCGACAACAGTTAAGTCCACAAGATCAGGAGGTGGAAGTAGCATTACCACTAATTTAGAAGGTGGCACTAGTACTGCCACAAGTACTCGTGGCAGAGACACACTAGGTAGGAGGCTTTTGAGCTTGATCTATGCAAAACGTAGTGCTGTCATTGCTATACGCAAGTGGAAGGAAGAGGGGCACCCTGTCCGGAAGTATGAGCTCAATCGCATTGTCCGGGAGTTGCGAAGACACAAACGATATAAACATGCCCTTGAGGTTTCTCTTTCTTCTCATTAACTGTTTCATGGTTTACTTTGAATCATTCATTTCTTAGGCTTATAGTGGTAGTGTATTGCAGCACTGGAATACATTTTCTTTGATTGTTTTCTATGCTAGCTTCTATATTTTGCCATGAAACTTTCTTAGGATGGATGGACGGGATAGGGTAGGAACTGGAAATTATCTGCTTCTTTTGTTGAATACTCAAGTGAATTATTCCATGTGGTTAAATTGCTGAATACAAAATCATTGTACACGGTGCCACCTTAGATTTTGAACAAGGGAGTTACTTGATTGAGAAGGTAACTGCTTTTTACAGTATTCCCAATTGCTCCACTGTCTCCTCACCTACTGAAGGAATGGCTAGAGTCTTCAAGCTTTGCTGATATTCCTTATATTATTGCTAATAAGAACCCTGACCACTGACCAGTTAAGAATGGAATGCATGTTGTAAAAGCTTAATACAAACATGCATTTTAATTTTTCTACTGTTTGTTCTTGTTTTGTTTAAATTAAATTAATTATTGTCCTTGCTCTTGATTAAGTGTCTCATAGTTTTCTAAAAAGCCCTTGCAATAGTTTTCTGAAAAACAAGGCGACATGCCACTTTTAATAGCATTGAAATCTGCAACGTTGATGGGATTATGTTTACAGGTTTGTGAATGGATGAGGGTACAAGATGATATCGAACTATTATCTGGTGACTATGCAGTTCATTTGGACTTGATTGCAAAAGTTCGTGGTATGAACAGTGCAGAGAAGTTTTTTGAAGACCTGCCTGATAAACTGAAGGTCCAGACCACCTGTACTGCCCTTCTCCACACCTATGTCCAGCATAAGGACACTGCTAAAGCTGAGTCTTTGATGGAGAAAATGTCCGCATGCGGGTTCTTGAAGTACCCTCTTCCTTATAATCATATGCTTACCTTATTCATATCCCAAGGGCAACTAGAGAAGGTTCCAAGCCTGATTCAGGAATTGAAGAAAAATACCTCTCCTGATATTGTCACATACAATCTGGAGTTGGCAGTTTTTGCATCACAGAATAATGTTGAAGCTGCGGAGAAATCGTTCCTTGAGCTAAAGAAGGCAAAATTGGACCCTGACTGGATAACATTTAGCACCTTAACCAACATCTACATTAAAAGCTCTCTTCAGGATAAGGCAAAGTCAACTTTGAGAGAAATGGAGAAAAGGATTTCCAGGAAGGGTCGAACTGCATATGCTTCTCTCATTAGTTTGCATACAAATCTACAGAGCAAGGATGAAGTTTTCCGAATATGGAAGGAGATGAAGTCACTCTTCCGTAAAGTGAATGATACAGAATATAGTTGTATTATATCGTCGTTACTGAAGTTGGATGAATTTGGAGAAGCAATGAATCTGTACACTGAATGGGAAGCTGGTTCTGTGACCAAGGATACTAGGATTGCAAATTTAATTCTTGCTGCTTACATTAACAGAAGTGAGATGGAAAATGCTGTCGATTTTCACAACAGAATGGCGGAGAAAGGCATAACTCCTAGCTGCACCACTTGGAAGCTTCTTACACTGGGTTATTTGAAGCAAAAGGAAATGGATAAAGTTCTCGATTTTTTCAAAAAAACTGTCACAAGTGTTTCAAAATGGGATCCGGATGCAAAGATGGTTCAAGAGATGTTTCATGTAGTTGAAGAGCAGGGCGACATTCAGATGGCAGAACAGTTACTAGTTACCCTTCGACACGCTAAGTATGTGAATACAGAGATATATAATGCACTTCTCCGAACTTATGTGAATGCTGGTAAGATGCCAATGATAGTTACAGAGAGGATGAAAAAGGATAATGTGGAGATGGATGAGGAAACTCGAAAGTTAATTGGAATAACTAGCAAGATGACTGTAACTGAGGTTCCAAATGGGGTTGCTTAAGAACAAGGCTGGACTTCCAACTTTGTAAAATATTCAGATTATGCACAAGAAATTTGTATCCAAAGCTTCTCTTGTAGCAATTAGAGTTTTACTATTCCTCCCACAACAGCTACATGTTTTCTATTTATTTATATATCCATTGAACAGTTATTGTAATAGTTGTAGTGATTTCAATTTTCAATTAGTCAATCAATGAAATACACCTACTTCGGGTTATTTAAATATACTTGCAAGTAATTTGTGTATCCCTCCCTAAAAAATGTCCGTTTTGAGGTCAGACTCGCAATACATGCTCTGATGGTAAACACTTGTCGTCAAGTAGTTATATAATATATCACACCACATATAAATGTTGTTTCATAGTAGACATGCAATATGTTTTGATTCTAACATATCATAGTAAAATTTACCGATCAAGCCGTGTCGAGGCACAACACTCGGACACATCTTATATGTTTTTTTTTCATCGTTGAGAGTCAATTTTTTAATTTTTGCCATGTGAATTTAGAATGAAATTTTAAAATAAAATTTACATATTTAAAATTACTTAAAAAGTATAATAAGTTATATTAGTTTATAATTTAAAATATTTTAAAAACATAAAAAGATCATATCAAACAAAATTCAAAAGTTACTACATAAAGGAGTGGATATTGTTACTGCAGAATTGAAAACTTATACTATTGTGTAATATTTATTTTTTTAGGTAGGATATTGTGTAATATGTTCTCAATAAGAGTGAAAAAGAAACTTTTATTCAAATTATAGTAGTAATACTAGTTCTGCAACAATACAAGTATCAACCGCCCCTTTCAATTTGAGTTACGATGGTATGATAGGAATCCTTCATTTTTAATTAGATATTTCGAATTTAGAGTTGTGAGAATGAAAAAAATTCTATTTGGAGGCACTACTAAAAAATGTGTTTTGTAATGTATAAATATAAATTTAATCAGCTTTTAATATGAGTACAGGAAAAAAAAAAGCCTTTTCTTTTCTACCTAAAAGAAAAGAAAGAAAGGATTATTAGAAGATTGTGTGGGTGTGGGTGTAGGGGCGGCATAAATGTTTTTTGAGGAATTAGATGAGAAAAGAAGGGAAAAATATTTTGGCTCCTAAATTGATGTATTAATTTTTTGTTTTTATTAAATGAAAAAGATATATTTAGATCTTAATATGTTTTAGTTAAATCGTGAGGACGGGATAATAGGGGTTAGCTAGCATTGAATATATAAGAGTAGTAGTTGGATTAAGGATCATTTTAATCAAATAAAAGACCAAATAAATATTTTTATTATATATTAAGGATCATTTTAATAAAGGCATATTTGAGCCCTTTTTCCTTTATATAAATAGGAAAAACCCTATGACCTATGTGCCTCTCGACTCTTTTGTGCATTCTAGCTTAGAATGGAAACATATTGTTGCAGTAAACATATTGATAGAATAAGCTCATTGCCCGTTGATATACTTCACAACATTCTTTCAGATCTCTGTATTTTTGATGTGATTCATATGACTGTATTGTTGAAAAGATGGAAAAACATATGCACTACCATCCCCTACTTCCGCTTTGATAGTAATTTCTCTGATTCAGATCCAGATTTTGAAGATTTTGAGGAATTCAAAGAATTTATCGATACCTTTTTAATTTCCCATAAAACGATTAACCTTGTCCGTTTTATCCTCTCATGTAGCAATATGTTTGAAACCACAGATATTTTACGGTTTATTGATGCAACAACAAGAAGAAATGTTGAACAACTTGTGTTGTGGTTTTCGCCTTGTGAGCCATTTGAGTTACCGCATTGTCTTGTAAATTGTGAATCTTTACAGGTTTTGAAACTAAATTTGTGTGGGGATGTACTAAAACTGCCTAATAATAATGATCATTTGATCGGATTTCGTCAGCTGAAATTGCTTCATCTTTGCAGTGTTGAGTTATTAGATGGACATTTGACAAGTTGCTTCTTCTCAGAATGTCTACTCCTTGAAAAATTGGAATTATGTGATTGCAATTTACAACATATGAACCTGCTTTATATTGCTTCGAAATCTCTTTTATACCTCACTTTTGATGAGGGCACCTATTATGACAATTGTGAAATCAAAATTTCTTGTCCTGCTCTCAAATTCTTAACATATAAATCTCCTATGCCGAAGGATATAGTAATCAACAATCTCTTTTCAATAGAATATGTTAACATCAATTTTAATGATTATGATATAAATTGTGATGATGATTTTGGTGAGAAAACTGGAATTCTTGTGCATAACATGATCAAGGAAGTAGTCCCTTCTATATCACTTCTGAAACTATGCAAGGCTTCCCTTAAGGTAAATTAAGTTTTGTTTTCTTTGGAATTAATAAAAAGATATAGATTCTTAGTTTTCTCATTTTTTGATTTTTCTTTTGGTGTTGTAGGGTTTGTACAAACAGGCTTGCCTCTCTCCCATCTGTTTTAATAAGCTCAAGTCCTTAAAACTGAAATTGGGAGTTGATGAAGATTGTATGCAAGTTATGATACGATTGCTCAAGTATTCGCCTAACCTAGAGGTTTTAAAATTGTGGTGCGATGAGGTAAGAAACTTGTAACTTTTATAACTTTCTAAAGATTTTTTTTTGTAATAGTTAATGCTAAACTATAAACCTATATCCAAGATTCGACGAAACATGCCATGCCACAATGAGAGAGAGGGACTGTTGATCATCACCTGCATATAACTTATAAAATTCATTTTGGAAGTTGGAAAGCATCACCTGCATATATACTCATGCCATTGAATTTAATCATGTTTGGTGTATGAAACTTTATACTGTGAAGTGAAGTGATGTAATGAAAGTCTGAGATGAATAACATGCATGTTGATTGGATGGATGGCTTGGTTTGGTTTGAATCGTAAGTATCAGACTGCAATACAAACAGATCACTTGGATTTTTAATGAATCAGTGAATCCTGTTTGGCATTTTCACTTGAAATAGTTACTTGTGCTGTTGTGATTGCTGCTTGTTCAGATTTATATATAGTTGTTTCAATACAAGTGTTTGGTTTCTCTTCTGACTCTCAATTGTCTTCTAGGATGGAGAATGGAGGGAGAATTATTTGAAGTATCAAGAATGGTGTGACTATTGGCAGGTACGGGAAGATCAAGGCCGGGGGGATGAGGTTTTTCACCCGAAGCCCCTTGGTAAAAAATTACAATGTACATATAAGGTAATTCTTTACTTGTTATGCATATATAGATTTGTAGTCCCCTAAACACAAGACTAGAGACTGAGGAGTTGAAAAGTCACCTTGGGTTTGCAAGTTTCAGATCTGAAACACAACATTTTAAATTGTTGGCAGATGCATGATCCTGAAGAAAGCATTGTGTGCTTGGACTCTCATCTAAAATCGATTCAGTTGATTGGTTTCAAAGGTGAAGAAAACGAGATAGAACTAGTAAGGTTTTTTCTGAAGAATGCACGTGTATTGGAAAAATTTAGGATTGTTTGTGCTGGTTATGCTCTGAAATCAGAAGAGGCATCAAAGAAGGTTTTGAATATTCCTACAACTTGTTCACAAGTTCTTTTGACATTTCACGATGCCAAGCTCAAACGATGGTCTGATAACTGGTTGGATAATTGTTAGATTTAGTCGATCCAAGTGAGAGAACCAAACTGCTTGTCTTGTTGAGGTTTATGAAACTTGTCATATTTTGACTGAAATAGAGTAATTACTAGGACTACATAATATGTATTCTTCTTCTTGCTTACCTATTGATAGACTTGCCCAATTTGGAATTTGCATTCTATCCCATTGTATTGTGACAGTGGAGTTGCATTGTAACATCACATGTCGAAGTTTCTTAACTGCTCGTCACATAAATAACAACTATTAAATCAGCAATCCACAGTCTGCTACAAAAGCATTGTAGTTCAAAGTAATACATAATATAATACCCTCCCCTTGAGGAGTTAGTGAATACGCATTAAAGAATCATTCTTACAAGCAATTGACCAACAGATGTTACATTCCACTTGGGTCTTGTTTGGGCAACAAACTTTCTCCCATGATACAAGTTGAATACCTTCATCACAAACACTTATACTCAATTCACCAAAACTTATACGTAGGAAATTCTCACAGCTTAAGGATATTTCACCCGGTATAGGTGTATCCCCACAAGCTCTTCTAGTATAAACTAGGAGCCAAAAATTAAGAAAGAAAACCTAACATAACAAAGTATAGACGGAGAAATTACAAGAGAGAATTTTGTGCCTCTCTGTTCTCACAAAATGAAAACATGTTGACCTTTATCATGGGAATATCAATAGAGAAAAAGAGTTGTTAAAAAAGTATTTATGATGGTATTAAAGACCATACTCAATCACCACTATCATGGACAATCAAGGCTACTAAAGGAGTGAATAATTTAGGACATGAAAATAATATTCTCGAGATAAATAATTCTTTTTGAAATACTCCCTCTGTCCCTAATTATTTGTCAATTTTTTCTTTTTAGTTGTCTCTAATTACTCGTCCATTTTGACTAATCAAGAAAAGACAATTTTGTTTTACCTATTATACCCTCGATTAATTACTTTGAATAATGTAGAACTTCTTGAAAATTTAAATTTTTTAATTCATCCACTTCATAATTAATAAGGGTAAAATAATAAACTCACTATGACAATCATTGTTTTCTTAATAGGTATCAATTTAAAAGTGGATAAGTAATTAGGGACAGAGGGGGTATATAATACTACTCCATATTTTCCCAACATTTTCTTAGTTAGGAATTACAAAATTAAGATGCCACATTTCACTACTTGTAATTTTAAAACGTATGATAGCAATATAATCTTTTTAAAAATCAAAAATCAAAATTATCGAACTGCATCTGCATGCCCGCCCCTACTTTCAGTATATAAATATATATACACACACTGAAAGTAGGGGCGTGCATGCAGATGCAGTTCGATAATTTTGATTTTCGATTTTAAAAGAGATTATATTGTTATATTATATATATATATATATATTAGATACAAAAGTACGGACAAGTTCGGGCCCAATATATATTATTTTTATATATTTTAATTTTATAATTTTGTTGTTAATTATTTTTATAATATTTTAAATATACTTTTTAAATAATATATGTGGCCCATGTGATATTTTGAGAATCCTAATTTGCAAATAGCCACAATAAATCTAAAATGACTAAATTATCCTCAAACTCAAATTTTATTTCCGAAAAGCACACACGTAGATCGAGACGTGTGTGATTGTTCCCTCTTATATATTACTAGTGGATATATATATATATATTGGTCAGAAAAAGGGCGTGTGAGTTTATTTTCCCTAATGGTCCTGTTATTCAGTATCAAAAAATTATACATATAACATGCATAATAAAAAAAAATAATTCCTTCTTAGTTCTGAGTCTTGAGAGTAGTTAGTGATAAGATACTACTCCCTTTATTTTAATTATCCTAGATGGCTTAAGCTTATGTTGACTCCCTTCTTTGATAAAAAAAAAGAGACTTCACTTAGATGCATGGTTTGACAGATTTAGCTTTCGATCGAGAAACATGGGAGTAAAAAGTGTGCTTATATTAGCTTCAAGTTGAAGCAAATTTATTCGCTGTTAAATCCTACTCTACGATCATATATACAGGCAAGAACTGCTATAATGCTACCGCCTCTCTTTTCATCGCAAGTTTTGCCATTTATTAATGTTACCATATGCATGTTCTTAAGGAAACGTTTTATGGCTTTCGATATTATCCTTAGTATCTTGAGGAAGCGGTAAGTAAATAGGCGATCTTTCAATCTTCCCATAAGTAGTTGAAACAAACTAGAAATTCAATTCACAAATAACAAATTAGAATAAAAGAATATACACTTTGTAACTATCATCACATAAGCACAATTTTAACAAGTAGTAAATGAATATACATAAAATGAAATGGATGGAGTAACAGAAGTGTTGGATTATATATGCCAATGTTCACTATAACTATCGCAATTTCACGAGCCTTCCCTTTTGTTTTCGCGCGCCAATAAATCGTCTATGGCTCCAAACATGACTTTTTATGTTTCCTTCCCTGACCTCTTCAAACGTCAATAACTTTGCAGGTAGCCTTCTGATACCCTCTGGAATATACGTTTTTTCATTATAACCACTTCTCTCCAATATTTTCTTCTGTAAATGTACAACATCGTCGTTAAAAGTTGATGACATTATGTCTAGGAGTTGTTGTTTGCTCATCATATCCGCCTCGTTTGGTTTGTAACATGCAAAATTGACCAAGTAAATGTTTCTTGGACGACCCCTGACCAAGTATAGCGTGACGAAGAAAATAATACTCCCTCCGTTCCATTTTATGTGAGGTAGTTTGACTCGGCACAAAGTTTAAGAAAGAAAGAAAGTCTTTTAAAACTTGTGGTCCAAAATGAATTATAGAAATTTGTGTGGCTGTAAATCATTTCATTAAGGATAAAATAGACATTTTATAGTTAAATTGTTACTTATAATATAGAAATGTGTCATTCGTTTTGGGACTGACTAAAAAGGAAAGTAAGTCACATAAATTGGGACAGAGCGAGTAATAATAATTGGCTAAGAATTCAACATGGGAATAAATAGTTATGAGGGAATTTATTTATTTTTGGAGAATTTTCACACATAGCCACTCAAAAGTAACTTAATTATGCTCCATAGCTATAATTTGTTAATTACGATTCATAGCTACATGCTAGGGGGAAAAGAGAGACGGGCGAGATTGGGAGAGGAAAGAGAGAGATGAGCGAGAGAGTGGAGAGATCTGTCGAATTGTATATGTATATCTATTAAACAATTGTATATATGTAACTGGTATACATATATATTTGTATATCTGGCGAGCAAGATGTAACGATCTGTTCCCGTCGTTATAGAAAAGCAAACGGGAATTTTTTTTGGGCCGGAATACTTTTTGGTAGTAACTTGAAATTTTCCAACCTAGTCCGGATTTGGACGAAATCGAAGTCAGTGAGGTCTAGGGAAATCTGGAAATAAATGGGAGATCTAATTATGAATTTGATGACATGAGTAGATAGCTAAGACGTTAAGAAACCCGTACGACTTTACGAAATTGAATTCGGGCGAGTAGAACTCCCGAAACTGATCGTAGCGTGAAATGGTATTTTTTGAGTGTCATAGGATGAAGGTGAGTTGTGAAATGAGGGTTTGAAACTCTTAAATTGACTCACTGGTTCTGTGCAAGCCGCCAGGGCGGGATGGGGGACCCCATAGCGGGCTAGTCACGAATTAAGTCGGAAATAAACCCCAAAATTGTTATTTTCTATAAGTTTCGTTCTTGAGAGCTAGGAGACAACCCCATGTGTGTTCTTGACGGTTTTTCACCATTCTTAAGGTTAAAGGTAAGGTTGTCACTCCTTGAATCTATTTTTTGATCTGTAGAATGTACATTCATGGGTAATTATTATTGGGAAAGGGTTTTGGAGCTGTTTGAATTGTGTAAAAAGCCCTAATTTGGATATTGGGATCATGAGTTTGGCTTAGGGTTGGTCTTATTGGTTATAATTTGGGTAATTAGGTCTTGTTTTTGATCCTCGCGTTATATTGATTGTTTTTAGACCAAGAATAAGCGGAAAGAATCCGAAAAGGGAAGAATCAAGTTTCTTAGGGGATTCAAGCTTTGTTCGAGGTAGGTGATGGTTGTGATTTCATGTTGGTGTGATATATATATATATATATATATATATATATTTGTAATTACTTCATTATAATGCATGTATGTATGTGAATGTTGTATTATTGATCACACTAATCGTAAATGAGGATGATTGAATAATTGTATGCCATGAATCATGACTTGATTATATGATTATGAGAATGTACATTGTGATTGTGATTGTGGCTTGTTGAATGGATCGGGTGTTACGTTCCAACACACTAACTTGGATCGGGTGCCACGTTCCAACGCATATATGAGATCGGGTGTCATGTCTGGCACACTAACTTGGATCGGATACCACGTATCGGTACACTAACAATTTGAGTATGAGTTCCGTGAGAGGACCAATGACTTGACATAATTGTATATCTTGAGATTGTGAAATTGCACGTTGTTTATAAGTGATAATTGATATTGTATATGTTCGGTGCATGCATGTGTATAATTATTGTGTAATGACTTATATATGTTTCGCCTATTGGGATAGCCGCGTGATCCTATCAGTACACTGTGGTTGTGTACTGATACTACACTTGCTCTTTCTTTGTTGAGTACATGACATCTTCCGGCGGCTACTGACATACCTCGTTTAGAAGACCAATGATCGACTCGAATTCAAGGGTGAGCCAGTTCCTCCGGGCTTCCATGAGTTCTCTTTTTGTTTATGTCCACATCTTCGGACTTAGACTAGTACTTTAGATTTTCTTATGTTTAATTAGGTTGTACCCATTTCCTTTAGACTTATGATCATTGTTAGAGTTTTGGTACATTTACTTTCAGGTTCTAGGCATTATTTTCGCATTTTGTTGTTAGACTTTTGTTAGAGTTTATGGGAACTCCATATTTTCCTTTTCTTAGACATTTAAACCTGCTTCCGTATCTTTAAATGCCTTAGTTTTTGGTTGAGTTGTTTAGTCTGGGTTGTATAGTAATGGTTCTCCCATCGGAGGGTTAGTGTGAGTGCCAATCACAATGGTCTGGGTCGTGACATAAGATTGAGAGAGAGAGGAGAGAGACGAGCGATATTGGGAGAGAGAGAAGAGAGACGAGCGATATTGGGAGAGAGAGGAGAGAGGCAAGCGAAAGAGAGGCTAATTGTATTTGTATATCTGCCAGATAATTGTAAATATGTAACTGATATACATATGTATTTGTTTATCTGGCGAGCAAAATTGGGAGAGAGAGAGAAGATAGGTGAGCGAGAGAGGCTAATTGTATGTAAATTTTACACAAATCTCATAGTGTTAAGAAGTAATTACATCATATCCCTACTCTTTACCAAATTTCAAAAATTCCTTAAATTTGGTGGAATCCGGATACATCCCAAAACACCATGATACATCGCATCTCAATTTCGGATATATCTCTCAACATCCTTATACATCGCGTCTTGATTTCAGTTACATCACTCAATGTCCTGATACATCACATAAGTGATGTATTCGATCGATACATTGCGTAAAGTGATATATCCGACTGATACATAACATAGATTAACGTTTCAATACATTGCTTACGTCTCGATACATCGCGTAAAGTGATGTATCCGATTGATACATAGCGTAAAGTAGAAATTTTTATAATTTTTTTAAATGATAGGGAATTTTAGAAAATATAATAAAATAAGTTGTGTATTTAGGTAATTTTCTCTAATTGTATTTGTATATCTGTCATAAATTTTTGTGTGTGTAAATATATATATATTTATATAGAAGCACTGGTTTCAACATGTTAGTTTTCTGGCATTAAATCAAAGTGTTAGGAGTCGTTTGGTAGAGTGTATTAGAAAATATAATGCATGCATTAGGTGTGTGTATTAGTAGTACCTTGTTTGGTACACTTTTTCTTGTCATGTATAACTAATGCTTGCATTAGTTATACATTCCATTGTGTATTACTAATACCAAGTAATTCTAGGTATTAGTAATACATAGCATTTAACACTTGCATTAAGATTAAATAATTACCAAACTACCCTCATAGCCTTAGTATAACATTTCCTAACATTTTCTCTTTTTTTCATTTTCTTTCTTGTCATATGCTTTTATTTTTATTTATATTTATTTTTCAATGTCTTTTAATTTGTTGGTGTCTTAATAGACTTTATGGCCTCTTAAATATCTTTTTTTTTTAAAAAAAAATAAAATCTAATTTCAACTTAATTTAATAAAAAAATTACTATTGTGGCGATAAATTTGATAAAAAAATTATTTGCCAACTTTTCACAAAAATATTTTGACTCAAATAGTACAACTATTTAATATTATTTTTGAAAAGAAGAAGAAGAGGAGTTAATGAAGTTTTAGCAAAGAACTTTGTTGCAAAAGAGTGTAAAAATAAATAAGTGTGAAAGGTATTTTTGTAAACATATATTTTTAAATAGAAATTATGTAAGATTTGTTATTTCTAATACATCAAACCAAACAGTGTCGTATAAGAAATAATGCTTGCATAACTAATGCAAGCTAATCTAATGCATCCTATTTTGCATTATTCTTATACACTCTACCAAACGATCCATAAGGGTATTAAAGTTTTCACAACAAAATTGCAAAATAAACTTGCTTGGAAAAGCTGTACTTCTTGCTTTGTTATTTGGACCTTAGCAAAAGCTCTTTAAAAAGTCAATCATTTTCAGTTTATTTACAAGCCATTGAAGAATATGATGGGTCCCACTTTTTTGTTTGTAATTAATGTCATAAGACGTGGGTCCTCCTGAATATTAAGTACTTATTGCGCTTTCTGGTCATAAATAAATATTCTCCTTATTTAATTTTATTTGTCTGTTATTTAAGAACAAGTTTTTATTTTTATCTATTAACTAGTAAATTTGTCCGCGCTTCGCGCGATGTGAATTACATTTTATAAATTTGTTATTAATTAAAAAGTCAAATGTTATAGACTATATTAAAAAAAATGCTCCTATTTGATTTGATTTTCAGTCAACAATCAAAATTATGTTCAATAAATTTTTAATATGTTAGCTTTCATATAAAATGTGGCTTACAATAATATTCAAATTTGACTTAGTGGAATGGACAAAAAATTATAGGTATTTTAGATAAGTCAAAAATATTAAAAATTTATAAATGATAACAATTTCTCAAACTTTTATCACTTGTTAATAAATCTTCTCAAATGGTAAATGATGTGTCAATCGAGTTCATTATCTTAGTATACTAAAAGTATATAAATAACAATATGGTTATAATTTTTTGAACCATTAGACATATATATATATATATATATATATATATGTGTGTGTGTGTGTTATATGAAGTAAAAAATAAATATATTTACACTTTTTGTTTGTTCTTCTTTTCTTCATCTTGTTATGTTTTCCTTTCTGTTTTCAGAGTTAACATATTAATTGTTAGTGTAAGTTCTTATTAGTGTTACCATAATATAAATTGCATACACATTCTTATTATTAAAATTAAATGATTATGTAAGTAACTTTTTTAATAACTACGATAATTTAATGTGAGTTATGTCTATTACTAATTAAGAATGAAAATAATGAAGATGAAGAAGTGTGAATTATGAGAAATATGACTTTTTTAAAAAGAAAAAGAAAAAAAAGGAGGATAAAATTCTTGATGAAAGAGAAATGTTCCTTATTATTGATTTCCCTTGTTATTTCTCAACTTTCTAAATATCTCTCATATTTTAAAAGCTAAAATCATCAAACATTAATAAGTAATACCATCCCCTTCCTTGTTCAATAAAATATATTTTTGATTTATTTGTTGGGTCTCAAGTAACCCTAGTTACACTATTCTAAAATTTTAATTTATCCAAATCTTTTTTTTTTCAGTTTCAAAAGGATCTATAATTTAATTTATCTTAATTAAATTATGCATATATAACTCCAATTTTAAAATAAATTTTGAGTATTTGAGAGGTATTACTTATTATTTCCCAACTTTATAAATATATTTCATATTTTAAAAGCTAAAAGCATCAAATATTAATACCATCCTCTTCCTTGTTCAATAAGTATAATTTTGATTTATTTATTGTGGTTCAAGTAACCCTAGTTACACTATTCTAAAATT
Source organism: Solanum chiquidenum (assembly GCA_029582725.1). Lineage (NCBI taxonomy): Eukaryota > Viridiplantae > Streptophyta > Magnoliopsida > Solanales > Solanaceae > Solanum > Solanum chiquidenum. The sequence goes on along the minus strand of JAJOOS010023174.1, from coordinate 1,296 downwards.
TTAATTCATCCAAATATTTTTTCAGTTTCAAAAGGATTTATAATCTAATTTATCTTAATTAAATTATGCATTCATAACTCCGATTTTAAAATAAATTTGGATATTTGTAAAAAAAAAATACTATAAAACCTTTTGATTTTTCTCCCCTTTTGATTTTTCTCCTTATTTTCTTATTATATTATTGTTAGAATGACTATCCTAGTTAAAATAAAATATGTCTTACTAATTATATCCTTTTTGGGTAATTAATTCAATTCTCCTTTCCTTTTTGATTATTTTATTCAGAATCCCCAAAATCATGTTTCAAAAATCAATTTCTCCTATCATTATGATAAGTCCATTAGGTCTCTATAAATTCAACAAAAAAGATAAAGAAAATCAACCGATTTATACTACACAAAGAGTTCTTATATTAAAGAAATCTCTCTTGTCAAAGAGAAGAAAACTTTGTCAAAACTAAAAATTTACAGGAAGTGTGAGGAGCTTCAAGATTATTCTTTAAGATTTTATTTTTATTTATATATCATTTGTTTTGGGATGAAAGAAATAATTATATTTTTTTAATATGTTATTTATTTTGGGAGCATTTAGAAATCGCATAAGGAGAGGTTTTGTTTATGAATAATAATTTGATGTAAAATTAATATTTTATTTCTTAAATTTAAAACATGGCATTTACCTTAGAAAAATAAATTTTGTTACATTTGAATTCACACTATAACTATATACAAGCTTGCAACAGAAAAATACATGTAGATAAAGTTTGTTATATCGCTAATGATTGATTTCTTTTTCAAGCTTGATCCTGACGAGTTCCTTTCACAAATAAGGTCATATATATGATGCTCTCTCCCATATTCTAACAAATAAAAATCAGGCATGAATATTACATACAAAGATAATAATTGTGGAGACAACACTGTTAATGCTAAAATAATAAAAACAATTAAAAAAAAAGGAAAAAAGAAGAAAGAAACTTCTTGGAAAAAGAGTTTCAAATGAAATGAAGCAAAATAAAAAGAAGAAAAATTGAAAGGAAATTATGAATGAAAATGAGAAGAAAATTTTGTCAAAACTAAAAAATTTATAGGAAGTGTGAGGAGCTTCAAGAATTTTCTTTAAGATTTTATTTTTATTCATATATCATTTGTTTTGGGATGAAAGAATATTATTAATAATAATAATAATTTATAATTTGATGTAAAATTAATATTTTATTTCTTAAATCTAAAACATGGCATTTACCTTAAAAAAATAAAATTTGTTACATTTGAATTCACACTATAACTATATACA